>PIJE02002076.1:80000-85096 GCA_002895965.2 Coryphaenoides rupestris | reverse complement strand
AAAAACGAGAGAGATAATTACAGAGTTTAGTGGTTCATAACAGGAGACTCATCACACACATGTACACATTACAGATTAGTGGTTCATAACAGGAGACTCATTCCCATCCAAATAGCCAGCAAGTGTCGGGAAAGAGGGAAACTTACGATAAGTGTGTGTGTGTGTGTGTGTGTGTGTGTGTGTGTGTGTGTGTGTGTGTGTGTGTGCGTGTGTGTGTGTGGGGGGGGGGGGGGGGGGGGGTGCGTGCGGTGGTAAGAGTGTCAGATGGCTGTAATTTATAAGTACGGGCAGGGTAACAGAGAGAGAGAGAGAGGGAGACAGTGAGAATGGGGGGGAGAGAGAGAGAGAGAGAGAGAGAGAGCCCAGTATTTACACTTGTATTTGTCATGCTTGACAGCAGATTGTCCTCTAAATAGGCGAAGGAACTTCCCCGGAGCAAAAGGGACTTGGGAGTGGAAATGAGAGTGGGCAGAGGAACAGTGCACACACACACACACACACACACACACACACACACACACACACACACACACACACTTATCGTAAGTTTCCCTCTTTCCCGACACTTGCTGGCTATTTGGATGGGAATGAGTCTCCTGTTATGAACCACTAATCTGTAATGTGTACATGTGTGTGTGTGAGTGTGTGTGTGTGTGTGTGTGTGTGTGTGTGTGTGTGTGCGTGTGTGTGTGCCACCACGCCGTGCACCGTGTGAAGAGCAATACAAGGTGAGTGTAGTTTTCCGAGCAGTTTGTCGAGCGGCGTGGCCAGGAGGTGGATGATAAGGTGAGCGTATCTATTGTTATTGGCTTATTGAATCAATGAGCACTGGTCAGGTGAGGTGATCGGAGACATAGATATAGTGTGCTGTAACAATGGATGTAGTGGTGTGGGTGGGTGTGTGTGTTTGTGTCAGGTGTGTGTGTGTGTGCGTGTGTGTTTGTATTTGAGAGTGTGTTTGTGTCAGGTGATGTGTGTGTGTGTGTGTGTGTATGTGCCTGTTTGTGTGCGTTTTTGAATGTGTGTTTGTGTGAGCTTATCTGTGTGTGTATGTGTCTGTGTGTGCGTGTGTATTTTAGAGTGTGTGTGTGTGTGTGTGTGAGGTGATATGTCTGTGACAAATATGCACGTGCTTGACTGTGTTTGTTATCCGGTGTTTGTGCGCGCGCATACGTGTGTACTTGAGTGCGTGCGTCTGTATGCGTGTTGTGTGTGTGTGTGTGTGTGTGTGTGCGTGTGTGTGTGTGTGTGTGTGTGTGTGCGTGACACAAATGTGCACCTTCCTCTGTCCCAGTTCACGGCGCACGTTGTGCATTGTAGCACGTCACGCTAAGCTAGGCTTCGCTACACGCCGCGGCCGACGACAACAAGCCACAGCATGACCTGGTTCTGCTGGAACCCAACGGCAGCAGTAGCAGGATGAGCACACACACACACACACACACACACACACTCACACACACACACACACACACACACACACAGCAGGTATAGTGACATACAGTCAGCCACATAAACAGACACACACCCTTCATCACTGTTACAGTAAAGTCTACCAACACGCGTTTCCCTGAAACGTGTGTCTCTTACGCAACACACAGACGACAACAACAACATCTTAAACTCCTGCGCGCATGTGCACACGTGCACGCATGCATGACGCACACACACACACACACACACACACACACATGGATGAACCCACGGCGGCCTGGGTCATGTGTGTGTGTGCGCATATGTTACGCCGCCTTGTTGTTTTCCTGAGATCCCCCTCACATGAAAACAAAACGCTGAGATGTACAGAGTTGGCACATACTGTCCGTTACACACACACACACACACACACACACACACACACACACACACACACACACACACACACACACACACACACACACACACACACACACACACACACACACACACACACACCACCACAGAGACATACACCCCCCCCCCCCCTTATTAAAACTGTTATTAGGCTGCTCAGCCAGTCAAGGGGTGGGGGGTTGGGAGTGGGGAGGGGGGGGGGTACTGTCACCCCTAATGACAGGGTGGCTGCAGCAGGGGTTTGAGGTCTTGGTCTCGGGCAAGCGAGGGCTGAGGGTGGTGGTGGTGGGGGGGGGGGGTCTGGATGGCATGTGGTGGGTGGTGGGAGGGGGAGTGGGAGATTTGTGAGGGAGGGAGGGAGGGAGGGAGACGCAGACCCCAAACCCCTCTCTCTCCCCTCTCTCCCTCTCCCCCCTCTCAACTCTCTCTCTCTCTCTCCCCCCCCTTTCCCTCTTCCTCTCTCTCTCTCTCTCTCTCTCTCTCTCTCTCTCTCTCTCTCTCTCTCTCTCTCTCTCTGCTTGTGGTGGGATAGATCCCGCCCCTCTCCTCTCCAGTCTGCAACCCCAGGGTGCCTCTCTCACCACCAGCACCACACTAACACACTCGGGGCACTCGAGGATCATGCTGGCTACGCAATAGTGTTTACACACGGCTTCAGATAAGACTAGGAAGATACCGTAGATCTTTTCATAGTTTTGTGTTTTATATAGTCGATGCAGACACACACACACACACACACACACACACACACACACACACACACACACACACACACACACACACACACACACACACACACACACACACACACACACACACGCACACACTGTCATCACGGTCACTGACGGTTTCTGGGGTTTACCACTGCGGGTCCACGAGTGGCCAAGGGTGGCCAAGGGTGCCTGTGGTCAGGTGTCTGGCAATATTATTATATTATTATGTATTACGTATGATCATCAACGTTCATCAATAACGTTGTTATTACTGATCCTCCTCCAAAACATTGTATTAAAGTTCCCCGGCAACTGAGGTCAAACCACTTTTTTGACTTTTCTCTCCGGGTGTACTTCCCCCAGTGTGTGTTTCTCCTCTCTGCTCAATCATCCACTCCTGCTGTCCATTCTTCCATTCATCCCCTCCTCCTTCCCGTCCATCCCACTATCCAACCATCCATTCATGCACAGTGAGTGCTCCCTCCCTCTCCCTCTCTCTCTCTCTCTCTCTCTCTCTCTCTCTCTCTCTCTCTCTCTCTCTCTCTCTCTCTCTCTCTCTCTCCACGTCGAGTGGGTTTGAGGTAACAAACAACATGTCAGCCCTATGAAATACGACTCCCAATACAAAGCATTGCCTCTGGCTAAGAGAACCCACCACAGCCAAGGCTTCTTGCCCTCCGTCCTCTCTATGCCCCACCCCCACCCCTGCACCCCGCCAGTTCTACACAGGCTTTCTAGAACCCTTTGCTGCCTCTCCACTCCCAACCGTTAATCACACACACTTAGATGTGTGTGTGTGCGTGTGTGTGTGTGATTGTTTTTATGTGTGTGTGTGTGTGTGTGTGTGTGTGTGTGTGTCTGTGCTCTTGTGCGGGTGTTCGTGGTGTGCATGCTATTTGTGATTGTTTTCGGTGTGTGTGTGTGTGTGTGTGTGTGGTGTGGGTATATGTAATTCATTCTGTTTGTGTGTGTGTGTGTGTGTGTGTGTGTGTGTGTATGTGTGTGTGTGTTGTGTGTGTGTGTGCGTGTGTGTTTGCCATTTGCTGCATCTGTCCTATGTGTGTGTGTTGTGATTTTACGTGCTGTGTGTGTTTTTACATGTGTGTATGTCGTGTATCTGTATTTTGCATGCGTGCTGTGTGCCCTCCCACCTCAGGGCCAGTGTTGTGCGTTGTGTGTGTGTGTGCTGTGTGTGTGTGTGGCACATCGTGTTTGTACTTTTACCCCACGTTCCCCTCACCGCTGCCCGCCTCTCCGGTCGCCGCTGTGACATGCTCTGTTTATTTGGCCTCGCTAATGGTGACTGTCACAGCCAATTGGCCGAGCCGCCCTCTGATTTACTCCAGGTGGAACGCTTGGCTATTGTCCAGCCCCTCGCGGAGCTGCCCCGACCCCTGACCCCTGACCCCCCTGGGCCCTGGCCCAGGGGGGTCTGGGGGGCAGGGCCCAGAGGGCAGGGTCAAAGTTGGTGCTGAGGAGGAGGAGAGGCGACACAGGGATTATCGTCCACGGACTGTTTGTGAACTGTCTGTGTTTCTCTCGTGTGTGTGTGTGTGTGTGTGTATGTGTGTTAGATCATGACACACACACACACACACATACACACACACACATACACGAATGCACACGTGGGCGCAAAAGAGCATCACGTGCACAACCCCGGCTTCCAAGTACACACACTTTCACACACGTTTCAAACCTGCACAGACATTACATGCACGGCACACCGATACCCACACATCCATTGTAGGTGTGTAACGTACAGACCTTACAGCCCCTGATTGTCCCTGAGCGCTCCGCGGTGGGCCGGTGTGAAACCCCCCCCCCGCCCCCTCAGCCACTGTAATGGATACATAGAGAGACACATAGCTCTGCTGATGGCTGCCGCCGCCGCTGTCGCAACAGACTTCTCGTTCTATTTGCGGCCGAGCGGGGGAATTCTTCAAGCGCGCTGCTCGGATCTATCGAACCACGATCGAGGCTTACCCTCTGATCTTCTGTGTGTGTGTGTCTGTGTGTCTGTGTCTGTGTCTGTGTCTGTGTGTGTGTGTGTGTGTGTGTCTGTAAATACTTATGATGTGTGAGCGTTTTAGTGCGTGTGATTGTGTTTGTCCTTGCCTCTACGTTTGGTGTTGGGCTTACGTATGTGTATATGTGTGTGTGTGTGTGTGTGTGTGTGTGTTGTGCATGTGTGTGTGTGTGTGTGTGTGTGTCAATGGTGGGCGTTGAATGTTTTTGATGTTTTCTCAAGAATGCACGCGTGCTGCCAGGAAGTGTGCTAGTCCAACCACACCTCCACGCCGCCTTAGCACTTTAGCATTCGCTTTTATATATATTCTGTATGTGTGTGTGTGTGTGTGTGTGTGTGCGTGTGTGTGTCCGTGTGTGTATCACCATGTGTCACCAGCCGTGTGTGCTGTTATCATGTTTATAGTTTACAGCAAAGGAAAAAGTCCCTCCACGCAGTTACTCTCTGTGAATGGCGTTGAATATTACAACTGTATATATTGTTATAACTGTAATTGTTATAATCGGCCCATGGCGGTTGTAAAT
>PIJE02002076.1:65000-77500 GCA_002895965.2 Coryphaenoides rupestris | reverse complement strand
ACGCACACACACACACACACACACACACACACACACACACACACACACACACACACACACACACACACACACAACACACACACACACACACACACACACACACACATTTCATCAATGGCCCCAATTCTTGTGTCTCCTCCTCGGTGCTAAACTGTTCAAGGCATAAACCGTTATTTGCTGAGATTCCCCCCTCGTCGCTTTCTCAGAGTCTTCCTCTCTCTCTCTCTCTCTTTCTCTCTCCCTCTCTCTGTCCATTCACGGCGTCCCTTGGAACAGAGCCGTGGATTCATCCAACGGATGTGACTGTACTGGCTCAGAATGCGCAAATTCAGTTAGAACAGGAGATGAATGTGAGAATAGAGGGAAGACCAGAGAGAGAGAGAGAGAGAGAGAGAGAAGGATAGAGAGGATGTGGATAGTGAAGGGATGAAGAACCAGAGTGACAGGGTGAAGAGGTCAATAAGGGGGGGGCAGCAGTAACATTCTCACACACAGTCCATTCCTACTGTTCATAATACCTCTGTGAGACAGACACACGGCTCACACACACGGGTGGAAAGAAAGGCCACGGATGGGCGGGGCAACACAAAAGTGTCTGCTAAATGATGAATGAAATGATGATTAATAGCGGGAATGGTGGTCAGTAACTGCTGTGGTCATGAGGATGATGAGGTTCTTGCAAAAACTGGACTGACGGGGAGAGGATCAAGCATGTCAGCTTCTTATTAAAATCCTATTCCGAGTGAGGTGGAAATAATGTGTCTTTCTGTGTCTGTGAGCAGATGCAACGTGTGTGTGTGTGTGTGTGTGTGTGTGTGTGTGTGTGTGTGTGTGTGTGTGTGTGTGTGTCTTTCTGTGTGTGCACATGTGCTTACATGATTTTTTTGCATGTTTATCTGCCATGTTTTGCATGTTGTGTGTTTATGTGTCTATGTGTATGTGTGTCTGTGAAAAGGTTCAGAGTTTCAGAGTTGTGGAGGTTAAACGGAGAGGAGAGGGAGAGAAGGGGAGAGGAGGGAGAAGAGGAGAAAGGAGAGAGGGGAGAGAGAGAGGAGGAGAGAAGGAGGAGAGAGGAGAGAGGAGAGGAGAGGAGAGAGGGGAGGAGGAGGAGAGGAGAAGGAGAGGAGAGGAAGGGAGGAAGGAGGAGAGGAGAGGAGGAAGGAGAGAGAGGAGAGGAGAGGAGAGAGGAGGAGGAGGAGAAAAGGAGAGAGGAGGAGAGGAGAGGGGGAAGGAGAGGAGAGGAGGAAAGGAGAGGAGAGGAGAGGAGAAGAGGAGAGGAGAGAGAGGAGGAAAGGAGAGAGAGGAGAGGAGAGGAGAGGAGAGGAGGAAAGGGAGGAGAGGAGGAAGGAGATAAGAGGAGAGGAGAGAGAGGAGGAAAGGAGAGGAGAGGAAGGAGGAAAGGAGAGGAGAGGAGGAAAGGAGAGGAGGAGGAGAGGGGAGACGAGGAAGGAGAGAAAGGAGAGGAGAGGAGAGAGAGGAGGAAATGAGAGGAGAGGAGGAAAGGAGAGAGAGGAGAGGAAGGAAAGGAGAGGAGAGAGGAGAGAGGAAAGGGAGGAAGGAGAGGGAGAGGAGGAAAGGAGAGGAGAGGAGGAAAGGAGAGGAGAGGAGGAGGAAGAGGAGAGGGAGAGAGGAGGAGAGGAGGGAAGAGAGAGGAGAGGAGAGGAGAGGAGAGGAGGAAAGGAGAGGAGTGACGAGGAGAGGAGAGTCGGGTGCGGTCACTGTGATGTAATCTGCTGGACATCTGTGCCTCGACGACAGACAAGGCACGCCGGGTTCCGGCTCCAATACTTCTCATCCATCCGCGCACGTGCACACGCACACACACACACACGCACACGCACACACACACACACGCACACACACACACACACACACACACACACACATTCCCTCCCTCCCTCCCTCCCTCCCTCCCTGTGTCCCCTAGGGAGCTGTGGGCAGTGGGGGCCTCTCCTGCAGCCAGGAACACGGGACTAATGAGACTAAATGAGAGCGGAGCCTGTCCCTGACGAGGTCACCCGCCCGTCAACCCAGCGCCGTTAGTCAGCTAGTTACGCTAATACCAAACGGCTGCTTGGACGGCGCGCGGGATTGGCCAACGCGGACATTTAGTCGGGAGACAAAATAAAAACCCCGCCGGCATAAACATGAAGAAAGACAAGGCCCCTGTAACTCTGAGCCTTTTTCTTTTTTTTTTGTATTGACGATGACATCAGTGATTAAATATCCAGAAAGTTAAATATTATTTCTCCAGACCAGAGGCATGTGTGTAGCAGGGAACCCTACCACACACACACACACACACACACACACACACACACATAAACGTCAGTAGTTGACACAGGTAGCTGTTGATTCAACCGGTTTATTTTAGAGTTGAAAAATGGTTCACAGGCAGCGCAGGTGGTACGATGCTGACATGTTAGTACTCCTCACGAGTGTGTGTTGTGTGTGTGTGTGTGTGTGTGTGTGTGCGTGTGTGTGTGTGTGTGTGTGGTGATGGCTGGTTTATCCTGTGCGCCGTCATTACTCAATGCAACAACTCAGGTGTGCAGCGCAGCCTCACCCAGCCCCGGAGTCTAATCAGCCTGACTCGGTGGCCAGGTGAGGCTGATAACACCAGCCACCAACCAACCACATACACACACACACACACACACGCACGCACGCACACACACACACACACACACACACACACACACACAACTCCACAGTCTGTCTAGTCTAGCGGTGACCGAGCATTGGCATGGGGAATTGAACACAGAGATTGAAAAGTGGTGGAGATGGCCTGTTGCTTTGGTTAGAATGAGAACATCTTATAATTCAGATTATAATTAATAATCAAAAAAGGTTTAGTGACAGTGAGTTTAGTTTAGTGACAGTGTTGTAGATGGACATGAAGTAGGCTAAACCACAGTGCTACTCTGCTTCAGTACAACAAATGAATACAAAAAGATGTGCCCACATTGAGGACGACGCCAACGTAGCAGAACAGCCGTGTGACTCTGAGTGTCCTTTCACAAGACAACTAAATACAAATTGTTTTATACAGATTGTGTGAAGAATGAATGCACACAAGATCTATAAAAGGCCTCAACGATTCAACAAGGGATAATCGGATAATCGCACGCCATGATCAGAGCAGCGCCTGGTGAGGGAAACCAACGTGGTCGGAACCCAAAACCGGTCAGAACCGGTCGAAACCTGCTGCCGGTCGAAATCTGTGTGCGTGTGTGTGTGTGTTCCCCACCCTCCTCCTCCTCCCTCTCCTCCCCCTCCTCCTCCTCCCCCTCCTCCTCCTTGCGCCAGCTTGAGACGGTCAAGCCTGTTGGCGATCTTCATCACCGGCGATCTTCATCATCTTCATCACCCATCGATGATGAAGCAGACCATGTGTGGCCTGAACTTGTGGGGGGAGGAGGGAGGAGGGAGGGAGAGGATGGATTGGGGAGGGGGTAGGGAGGTTGGGGGTAGGGGGTGAGGCAGTAGGGGGGGGGGGGGTGAGGGCTTATGTAAGACGTGAGCCAGGCCCGGCCATCGGCCGACATGAGCCAGAACAGAACCCCCCCCCACCAACTGCCTCAACGTGGCAAAGAAATCTGCTGAGCAAGGAATAAGCCCCCCCCCCCCCCCACCCGCGCAACGATAGGTCAATGGAGCATCCCAGGGAGGTATGGGGGGGCTTGGGTGGGGGTTTGGGTGGGGAGGCTGGGGTGGAGGTGCATTTGCTCCGGGGGTAATATATAGACTTCTTTGATAAACAAACAGCCCCTAATTCTGTTTGCTGGGGTGTTTTGGCAGCTGTGACCTCGCTTCACCCCCCCGACCCCCACCCACCACCCCCCAACCCCCATTTTAAAATACATGGTTTAACCCAACCCGATAGTCACAGTCTATCGGGGAATTCACCCCCCTCGGATATCTGTTGCAGAGTGTGTGTGTGTGACTGTGTGTGTGTGTGTGTGTGTGTGTGTGTGTATGCGTGTGTGTGTGTCCCCTTTATGAGAGCAGCGTCATCGGGTGATCGATGAGCATGATGTCAGATGTTTAAAAATATCAAACACATAATTAAAGTAATATAAAGTGGAATATGTCCCCGGTGGTGTCATTGCACTAACAAACTTCACAACCATTCATTTTGGTGATGGTGAGTCAATGGAAAAGCGGGGTTTTGTGGAGCGGCGTTTTTTTGGACTGAGGACTACGATTCCCATCTGCCCTTTGGCTCCAAAACGTCCTCAGACACTCGGCGGCGTGGAGATCTGTTAGCGTTGTAAAATCGCAGATGTGTGATTTTCTTTTCGTTCGTATCTGAAACTTGTTGTATTCATCTCGCTATTCGTGAGCGCTTGAAACTGGTTCTATTAAAATCTTACCGTTCCGCCAGCGATATACTGGTTATTGTTGTTTCATTCTCTTTGGACAAAAGTGTCAGCGAAATGTTCTTATTATTGGTGAACTAAGTCGTTGGTCCGTTTATGCGGAGGTCTTTTGGTCGTTGGTTTCGTAGGTTTATCCATATGCTTGTACAGCCATACCATCAAAGTACTGCAGTGCTGTTTGAACCATGGGAGCTGTGGTGGGCCTATAGTGTACGTCTCATTCACACACACACACACACACACACACACACACACACGTACACACACACACACACAGTCATGTAACTTTCTCACAGTACTTATAAAGGGCTTCGAGGGATCTCAAGAGAGTGGAGGAAGAAAAAGAAAAAGAAAGACAGAGAGGGAGATAGGAAGAGAGAGGGAGGGAGAGAGGGATGGAAGGGAGAGAGGGATGGAACAGAGGATGGATTCATGCCCTCCTCCTCCCCCCCCCCCCCCCTCTCCCCCTCCCCCCCCCGGGTCCTTATCAGCATCCTGGCTCCCTGAATGGGCCTCTTCACTGCTGCTCTTCAACCACAGACACACGATATGCCTCCAAAGCTATGGCTATCTCCCTCCTCCCACCCAACACACACACACACACACGCACACGCACACACACACGTGCACACGACACACACGCATGCCACACACACCACACATACACACACACACACACACATGTGCACACTACACGTGCATACCCCACACCACACACACACACACACACACACACAAGAAACAAGCAAGCAAGCAAGCAAGCACACAAGCACACATCCACACACACACACACACACACACAAGAAACAAGCAAGCAAGCAAGCACACAAGCACACATCCACACACACACACACATACACAAACATGTCATACATGTGCACGCACATATGCACACACGCACGCACACACACACACACACACACACACACACACACAAGAAACAAGCAAGCAAGCAAGCACACAAGCACACATCCACACACACACACACACACACACACACATACACAAACATGTCATACATGTGCACGCACATATGCACACACGCACGCACACACACACACACACACACACACACACACACACACACACACACACACACACACACACACACACACACAAAAATAAGGGTACATCAACAAGCGTCCAGACGTGCCCACCCGACCACCCGACCACCCGAACTGGAAAACATCTAAACCTATACTCTTAATACAATTCTAGGAAACGACCATTCAGCCTCTTTAGGCCACAGTGTTCAACTTCTTTTCCTTCTGCCATAACCAAGGACCGGCCACAAGCATAGCCCATATCCACACTGCCACTTGGTGCGGAAAAAACCCCAACTAGAATAGGTGAAATGACACAAAAGACAAGGACAGAGTCACTCTCTCCAGTCCCACGCGGTCTCCCATCCAGGAAGTTCTGTCCGCAGGCCATCAGGACTGTGAACTCTGACCTCACTAGCCCCCCCCCCCCCCCCCCCTGCACACATACATACTCATACACGCACATAGTACACAGTACATGCAACCACATAGTCTTACCACATAAATTGATAATGCATTTTTTATATTGCCTTTTTGTTGATGTGCCTACTTGTTTATATGCCTTGCTGTTTTTTGGCCTATTTGCTAATATTTCTCATTCCTTTTGCTGCAAAGACTCCGAATAGTGTGAATATTCTGATTCTTTCCCTTAAATTGTGATATTTGTGATATTTGTATTGTTCTGTTTTGCACATTCCGCTGGCCGCTCGCCACTTTTTAATTCCACTGCACATCCTGTATGTGTACGTGACGAAGACATTTCTTGGATCTTGAATCTTGAATCTTGAAGTGAAGCTAATATTTCTGAGAGAACGACCTGGCTCTCTCCGTTCTGAGTTTTGACAAGCTATTGCGTAACTAGCGCCGGTTTCACTTGGAAACCGTGACTCACCAACACCCCTCACGATTCTAATGCTCTGGTAACAGTTTATGGGAAAGGTAGTACATGAATGATCATGAAATTATGCATTAATTTGCGCATGTAAACGCATGAATTCATTCATGTACGATCAGTATTGTACAAGGATTAATATCTCATGCATGATTTATGCATGACTTAATGCAGGAACAATAGGTTAATTAATGCAGTAACTAAAGTATTTAAATCATCATTATTTCTGAGTTATTAATGATGTTCATGTCTTCTTCAAAGGTAAGCCTGCAGTTAAAGTGGCAGGCCAAAGAACCTACCTGTCACAGCAGTGCACAGCATGTACTCTGACAAGTCACGATTAACTCAGCATTACCTTTTCATGACTTCATGACTAAAGTGGTGACTTCTCTAACGCTGATAAGTCATCACTTTATTTGAAGGGGCCACGAACATGAAGAAAGTCATGAGAAAGTCACAGCCTGTCACTTTAACTGCAGACTTACTCATGAAGAAGACATGAACTTCATTAATAACTCATGACTCAGAAATCGTGACGATTGAAATACCTCAGTTGTTGTGTCCTTGTACATTAAAGTGCTACCAACGCTCCTAAACGATTAACCGGATCCATTAACCTTTTCCCTAACGGCTCTGGCAGGACGACCGCGCCGTGACTAACCGGCGTGTCCTCATAAGCGGGGCTACCAGGCATCGCAGCGGCTCCCGCCAACAAAACAACCTCTCGGGGGGGCGGGCGGCGGGCTTATAGGGGGCCCGCTCCGTGGCCCCGGACCAAATAAAACCACGCTGTGTTCCCTATTTCCCAGCGCCCTCGTATACGGGTCCCGGCCGTAGAGCCCGCGCGCTTGCTTATTTATGCACTTCTCGGTAGCCCCTATTTAGTGGGCGCGGGGTAATGACTGGGGACCGGCAGCGCAGCTATGCGTCGGTTAGCCCGGAATAAAATAAAATAAAGTAAAGTACAATATAAAGCGGCGCGGCGCGGTGCGGAGAGCGTCTCGGGGATGAGGACGGGGGCATCCTGTCTCACTCATTTGCGGTACAGGAACAACATCCACCAACCGGCCCCCCCTTCCTCCACATCCCCACCCCACCAAACCCATCCACCCCCCATTCCCAGAGTCACCGAGTCGAGCCTGCATATTTTGCAGTGCAGTAGTGTTTTGTGTGGAAACGAATGGTGTGTGTGTGCGTGTGTGTGCGTGCGTGTGTGTGTGTGTGTAGGGGGTGGGGTGGGCTTTGGCGGTGAAGGTTAAGGGTAAGGGGGTTTATATTATAGGATATTAAATGGTAATGATGGGTCTGCGAGCGCCGGGGACTGTGGGAATGTGGTCGGCGTGTCTGGCTGTGGCGGTCCGTCCTTCCGTCCGTCCCTCCGTCGGTCCGTCCGTCCGTCCGTCCGTCCGTCCTGGGACCCCGGGAGACAATCCCCCCGGAGCGGATCCATCCATAATGGCGGGGGGGGGGGGGGAGACAGGATGTCACACACACACACACACACACACACACACACACACACACACACACACACACACACACACACACACACACACACACACACACACACACACGTACACAAACACACACACCCACATGCACAGAAGTAAACACACGTACGCAGACGCACACACGTATGCACATACACAAACCAATGCTCACAAACCCATTCACACAAACACACACAAACCCATTCACACACACACACACACACTCCTACCACACTCCCTACCACAGCCAGGCCGCTGACCAATGCTCTGGGGAGACGGGTGGTCTTGTGCCCGGTCTGGGGAGCCCACCGGTCAGCCCCACCACACAGGCTACGCTCAAAACAGCGCCGCGGTGCGCCTGCAACCACTAGCGCCAGGACAACGGGGCCCCTGCTCCCTGGCCCCTAGCCCCCCACCGCATACACACCGCGGCTCCCAGCTTGACCCAGGATGTCCGCCGTGACATGGGGGAGATGAATGAAGCCAAACTGTGGCCACAGCCAGCGGTGTTGGGTGGTGTGTGTGTGTGTGTGTGTGTGTGTGTGTGTGTGCGTGTGTGTGTGTGTTGAGGAGGTGGGGGTATGGATTCTATTTCACTGCATTCCACTAATTCAACCAAGCAGTTGAAGTTGAGTATTACCAACAGAGCCCATAGGGACACCTTCCACGCTTTGTAAGGGCATTTTGTATTGTGTGTGAGTGTGTGTGTGTATGTCTGTGCATGTGTGTGTGTGTGTATGTGTGTGTGTTTTCCACGCAAGTATGTGCGGGTATATTGTGTACGTACGTTTGTGTACGTACATATGTATGTACAGTATGTGCACTCCTATAACAGCATCAGCCTCATCATGCGTCCGATACAAACAACAGCCGTGTGTGCGTGCGTGTGTGTGTGTGCGTATGTGCGCGTGTGTGTGTGTGTGTGCGTGTGTGTTTTGTAAGCAGAAACGCGAACGTGTGTGACGTGCGGCCGCATCGTACGCCGTGAGACATGTTTGTCGGTGGGCTCCCAGGCGTGTTTACGCATCTGACAAACACCAATCAAACGGCAGTTTTTTTTTTCCCCCCGACTGGAATGTGTCCGCCTGGTGTGCATGACAGTAACACACACATCAGGCAGGACTCCTATGGTATTGGCATGCCCCCCCCCCCCCCCCCCCGGCAGTTTACTGGTCCCAGTTAGGCGGTGCTGTTCTTCTTTTAACTAACTTAATTTTATGTTTCCCCTTCAGATAATGGTCATTTATTGTTTTTCATTGATTGTTTGAAGTGGGATTATAAAAGAAAAGAAGGTCGTGCAGCCATATGTAAAGCAACGGGAATGGAAAACGGGAATTCTTGTTGTGGAGACTTTTATGTTTATGATCAGGAAACGAGGATTTACTTTAGTCCTATAACCCACCACACAACCAACATGTCTCTCTCTCTCTCTCTCTCTCTCTCTCTCTCTCTCTCTCTCCCTTCATCTCTTTCCGTTATTTAACTCCATTACCTCCTTCTGTTTCCTGAGTCTTTATTCATGAAGTCTCCCCGTGCATCCATCCAATTAGGGTAATGCGTTTTCATTGTCCCTTGTTATTCTTTAAAACAACACGCCGCACGTGTTATCAATTTTAATAATCAATGACTTCAACTGGCAATCGGTTTTAGTTAATGACAGCTCCATTTAAACATTCACGGGGGGGGGGGGGGGGGGGGGGATGGAATAGATTATAAACCATTGTGGTGCAATCTATTTGCTCGGGGTAAACTCTGTTTGTCTTGTCTTTCTGTCTATTTTTTGGCCTGCCGTTCATTTATAGCCTATTTTCATCCAATTTTCAGTTTATTCCCTTCATTCAACACAATTGACACCTATATGTACGGACACCTTATATACATTTATGCAGAATTATTCTATTTTTCATCCGTCCTGCCTTTTCTGCCTTTCTTCCCACAAATGTGAAACTAGGTCAACACAAAAAGCCTTCTTTCTGCCATCATGGTCATCCCCGCCATTATCTCCCCGTGACCCGCCACAGGTCAGGCTTGAGGTAGTGCAGTCACTGGAGAGGCTGAATCCCTCCACATGATCCCAGATAATGAAGCCTTTTCTGGGGGGGGGGGGGCTCCCTAGGGGACCGGGGGGGGGGGGGGTCCGCCATACATTATAATTAATTACACACGGTGGCAGTTTTTTTTTAGGAAGCGGTCTCTGTCAGCTCTACATCAAACACACACACACACGCTTGCGCACACACACACACACACGCACACACATCCACACACACAAAAACACTTTTCTCAGGCCCTTAACTGTCTCAACTTACCTCCGCCCATTTATCTCTGGAGTTTTTTTTTTCTTCCTCTTTAATTTTCCATTTACACAACAAATTGCCTGTGTGTGTGTGTGTGTCTGCGTGTATGTGTGTGCGTGTGTGTGTGTGTCTGTGTGTGTGTGTCTGCGTGTATGTGTGTATTTGTGTGCCTGTACGTGTGTGTGTGTGCGTGTATGTGTGTGCCTGTGTGTGTGTGTGTGTGTGTGTGTGTGTGCCTGTGCGTGTGTGTGTGCGTGTATGTGTGTGCCTGTGTGTGTGTGTGTATGTGTGTGCGTGTATGAGTGTGCGTGTGAGTGTATGTGTGTGTGTGTGTGTGTGTGTGTGTGTGTGTGTGTGTGTGTGCCTATGTGTGTGTGTATGTGTGCCTGCGTGTATCGAGTGTGCGTGTGAGTGTATGTGTGTGTGTGTGTGTGTGAGTGCGTGTATGTGTGTGCCTGTGTGTGTGTGTGTCTGTGTGCCTGTGTGTGTGTGTGTGTGTGTGTGTGTGTGTGTGTGTGTGTGTGTGTTATTTTTATGTGATGAGCAAGAATGTAGAGTCATATATTCGTGGCCGCGCAGTCTCTCTCTCTCTCTCTCTCTCTCTCTCTCTGTGTGTTTTCTCCTCTCCCTGAAGACAAATCAAGTCAAGTCAGAACAATGACATCCACACAAGTCTTTACTGCAGCGGCGGGGACAGTGTTGTACAGGACGACGCGTGGCCACGGCCCGTCTCCCCGTCCCCGATGACAGACCCATGAGAAACATTCCTGCTAAATGACTGTAGGCTAAGCGGAACACACAGACAGAGATCTACAGACAGATAGATAGATTGATGTCTCATTGTCCTCAAAGTGGAAACGTGTCTTCAGCCTCACAGATCAAATACAGCAACATGTATTATTGGTATTGTTAAAAACAGTCAAACAATCGGTGATCTCAGCGGGATAAACACTCGTACAAAAGCATTTCCAGACTGCTCATTGTAGTTCTAGGCCCTGATGGCAGGATGGATAAGATAGCTTTCAAAAGGTCTCGATTAAAAACGATGTCACAAATAATGATCTATTATTACATATTAATTATGTATGTGTCATTGGAGGAGATGGTTGATCCATCCTGATGTCTCCCTGGTCACTCCATACCTCGCAGGACCATCTCAGTGGTGTAATCAACACAATTTTAATCAATTTTGTTAAGCATAACAAAATCAACACACATAGTTTCTCCAAAGTCAAAAGAGTTCGGTCCCCGCGTCTGTCTGTCAAAAAAAAACAAAAATCATAATTAATATAATGATAATTGGTTTTAGGTCTGGAAGTAGCAGAATTATCCCTTTAAGATCAGCGGCATCATGCAAGCTTTAGGCGGCATGTTGGAGGGGATAATTAGTTGAGGTGCAATCCCTTTTAGTCATCAGTGCTCAGCGGTGCGTCTATAAGTACTTCTGGATCCGAACGCCGTCTTTAAGTATAGGGGCTTAAACGCAGCGCTCCCCGAGATAAGGGGGACGCAGCGCTAGCGGTGGTAGAAAGGAACACTCGGGACTCCTAATGTTAAGCGCAGTCACTCTCCAGACTCGGAAAAACTTTATTCAGCACTTTGGGGGGGCGAGAGACGGCCAAGCGTTTAAGGTTTAAGAGGCTTTAAAGTCACGGTGTTTCTCAAGCGTGGAAAACACAGCTCTGGTAGGGGGGGGGGAAACCGGACCATTCCTTCACCTGCGAGCCCGTCGGCGGGGGTAGTGGCGGAAGATCTATCAAAACATCACAACTCTCTCTCTCTCTCAGGCTTTTTTTTTCTTTTTCCGCTGGCTCCTTTTGGTTCCAGCGCACGTTCACGTGCACGGAGAGATGTTCAATCGCGCTTATTCACTCTTAAATGAGCGCCAAGACAATGGCGTTAGCCGGGCTAATCCGTAAATCTTGTTGGGGGGGTAGCTGACCCCCCCAAACCCCACCCCACCCACCCCCTGCACACCTTCCCACCACCACCACCACCTCCACCACCACCCAATAACACCAAAAAAAAAGCCCCTCTCCACCCACCCGTCCCCTCTCCACCCACCCGTCCCCTTCCCTCCCTCTACTTTTCTTTGGGACAGAAGTCCGTGGGGTGTTGAATGGAAGCCCACGATTTCCACATGAAGCGCCTGGCCCGGCAGCGGTATTCTCTCTCTCTCTCTCTCTCGCTCTCTCTCTTTCTCTCTGGCGCGCCGCTCGCCCGCTCGCTCTCTTCAGAGTGTGAGAACGCTCCGTTGGAACGCCGTTATGAATATTCAGGCCAGAGAGTTCCCTGTCAATCAGGGCTGGCGGTGGAGTGCTGAGGTCAGGCCTGGCGAGGGGCTGTTTGTCTCCGAAAGGGTGGGGGCGGGCGGGGGCTGTTAACTCGGCATGGGC
>PIJE02002076.1:50000-52500 GCA_002895965.2 Coryphaenoides rupestris | reverse complement strand
CTGGAGTCCAGCACAGTGGTGCACTGCAGTGTGTGTGTGTGTGTGTGTGTGTGTGTGTGTGTGTGTGTGTGTGTGTGTGTGGAGGTGGGGAGCTGAGGTTGTGATGTTTTCCATGGAGGCCATAAATAAAGCCGGCCCTGCTCTGGCTTTATGGACTGCAGCTCTTCTTTATCCCTTCCATGTGTTCCCCCTGAACCCGGGGCCGTGACCTGTGACCCCATGCAGCAGGCCTTGACCCGGTTATCTAATGCTCAGGAGTGCGTGGTTGTGTGTGTGTGTGTGTGTGTGTGTGTGTAGGCGAAATGAAGGAGAGGAGGGGTAGTTCAGGGTTCAGTGTCTCACGACCCCCATTCTCCCCCACCCCGCCCTCCGCATCTATTCCTCCACCAATGCCTCCACACACACCCCCCCCCCACCCCGCCACAACCTCTCACTCCGTCTTCATTTCACAGGCTGTAAAACACACACTTACACAGACCCAGACACACACACGATCCGGATCTGGGTCTCACGCACACGCATGCACACATGTGCACATGCACACACACACACACACACGCATGCACACACACTCACAAACGCACACCAGGTGGAGTGATTCAACTGTCACTTCACCTCAGGGCCGTGGAGATGACCTCTCGCCATTCACCATCTCTCTCTCTCTCTCTCTCTCTCTCTCTCTCCCCTGTCTCTCTCTTTCTCTCTCTCCCCTCTCTCTCTTATCTGCTTCTCTATCTCTCTCTCTCTCTCTCTCTCTCCTCTCTCTCTCTTCTTCTTCCTCCTCCTCTCTCTCTCTCTCTTTCCCTCTCCCCGTCTCTCTCTTTCTCTCTCTCCTCTCTCTCTCTCTCTCTCTCTCTCTCTCTCTCTCTCTCTCTCTCTCTCTCTCTCTCTCTGCTCTCCCTCTCTCTCTCACTCTCCCTCTTGCTCTCTCTCTCTATTTCTCTGTCAAATCAAGAGAAGCCTAAAAATACAGAGCATCCATGAGTAAAGACAGAGGGGTCTGAGAGTTGACATCGGTTTATACAGACTGACCCAAAGTCTCATCCAGGCTGCTTGTATATTGACACAAGTCACTTGATTGGCTGAGGGGGCTGACAGCTGATAGCCAATCAGCAGAGGCGACTAACGAACGCCGTCCTCATCTCACCGTCTCTTTTCGGATTCCTTGATTGCGTTTGACATTCGGTCGTGGAGTTACGGAGGCGGAGCTTCTTTTCCAAACACTTACCGATATGGACCGGGCTCGGACTCGTGTCAGGCCCCCGGGACTCCCAGGAGCGCAGCGGCATATGGAAGCTCTTAGGGACGTGGTCTTGCCTTTTAAGCCCTCTCCTGCTCGGCAACATGTGGCCTGGATCACGGGCGGAGCCGACGTGACCCAGAGCATGTCTAAGTAAGCATTAGGGAGGGGTGTGAGAGCTCTGCTGTCTCTGCGCTGGCTTTTTAAACAGTAGTGCGCCAGACCCATCTATGTTTAGAGTACAGCATTGTCCTGCACGTATGTATTAGGGAATGTGTGTGTGTGTGTGTGTGTGTGATGTGTGTGTGTGTGTGTGTGGTGGTGTGCGCATGTGTGTGTGTGTGTGTGTGACACACGATGTTGAGACGTCTCAACATCATTCACGATCTTATACAGTCGGTATAAGATCATAATATATGGGAGAGGTGGGTTCCTTTACTGCCTGCGTACACACACAGGCACACACACAAACATGCTCACACAGGCACGCACACATACACGCACACACACACACACACCTAAACACACATGAACACCGGGGTCGGGGGTGGGTTTAGCACAGGTGAAAGGTCATCGCGAGTAGGTCCGCCCTCTCCTTACCCCTGGCTCCTAATCAGCCCTTAATCAAACTAATTAAGCCTCATTAACGGCCTGCAGGGCTGGGCCTGCCTAACCCACACCAGACCACCACAGCCCCCCCCCCCACACCACCCCACCCCTACCACCCACACCCCCACCCACCCCCGTTCACAATTTTGTTTTAAAACTCAATGGGGAGCCGCAGGAGGGGGAGGTTCAGTTAAAGGGAGAGAGAGGCAACGAGAGAGAGAGAGAGAGAGAGAGAGGGAGAGGTGGGGGTCGGGTGGGGGTGAGGGTGGGGCTAGAGCTTTCCCTTCAAAAAGTGTTGTGATTTTGGGACCCAAATGAATCCCAGGTGTGACATCATGTTATTGTAAAGTCAATGGGTGGGGGCGAGGGCGAGGGGGAGGGGGAGGGGACAGGGGCAGTCCGGGGGTTCAAGGGGGCAGAAGTAACAAGGACCCCAGGCAAGGCAGAAAATACAGTGCAATGTGAACGTATAGTTTATCGGTCTCATCCGGTCTCATTTCTCCTCCGTGCACCCCGGGTGTGCGACACTGTGTGTGTGTGTGTGTGTGTGTGTGTGTGTGTGTGTGTGTGTGTGTGTGTGTGTGTGTGTGTGTGTGTGTGTGTGTGGAAATCCACACACCCTAGCATCACCCCACATCCACCCCCCCCCCG
>PIJE02002076.1:30000-45000 GCA_002895965.2 Coryphaenoides rupestris | reverse complement strand
CGAGATGGAGACGTTGCTGATTGGTTCCACTGCGCACAGAACACTGGTTAAATGTTTTATGACTGGGATGGCTGTTCATCTGTGTGCCTTTGCCGTACCGAACTGCCGATGCATTCTACGCAAACAACACAGTGTTTAATATTGCGGCATGTTTCGGCCTCTGCTTTGACTTAAGCACACATCACCCTGAACACACACAGACTCCCTTTGTCTTCTCGCCTTCGCTTTCATTGTTCCTTAAAGCCGCACACACAAACACTCACACACACACACACACGCGCACGCACGCACACACACACACACACACACACACACACGCACACGCATGGACACAGCTTATCTAGGGACCCAAAGCCACTTGTACCATAGTGAGTCAGGCAGGCCCCCAGGGTTGCTGGTGATTGATGACTTCAGCCAGGGCCAGGCTGTGACCACGGAGCCACACAAACACACATTACTCACCCCAAAGATAAGCAAACGGTCCGCAGGGCCGCCGGAGGCCCTAAGTGCTCCACAAACACCAGGTAACACTGGCCTGGTTTCAAACCGCTCCTTATTTGCCTACCACATCAGCCTAATAACCTCCATGGGATCAGAATGTACCATGTGAGAAAGGGCGGGAGGGTTGTGTGTGTGTGTGTGTGTGTGTGTGTGTGTGTGTGTGTGTGTGTGTGTGTTGAATATAGGGCACCGTTTCCCTCTGATCGCGGATTGCAGACCAGTCTCCTCGTGTGCTATGTGCTATCACCTGTGCTATGCTCCAATGCATCACGTCAATGGTAGATGGATTACAGTTATGTCCGTACTTTTTATCCAAAACGCTTTACAATGTCGCCACCCAACGTTCACCCATTCATGCACGCATTAATATACGACAGTCTATATATACCTATATAGACAGCAACCATGCAAGGCAACAGCCAGCTCGTAGGCGGAGCCGGGTATCGAACCAGCGACCTTCCAGTCGCCGTTCTAGAGCTCCTGAACAATTATTGATTCAAGATTCAAGATAGAAGAAGTTTAATCATCACATACACATACAGGACGTGCAGTGAAATTAAAAAGTGGCGGAATGTACAACAGAACAATACAAATATCACAAATACCACAATTTAAGAGAAATAATCAGAATATCCACACTATTTACAGTCTTTACAGCAAAAGGAGCAGCTGTTATTTTTATTTAATGAGAAAAATGAATCAAAAATAGGATCACATGGGATCGAAGAAGCGTTTTGATTGGTCAGATTGTCACGTTTCCCGCGGCAGCCGCTGTGTCAGAGACTCCAGCAGAACGTCTTGAGATTTGACTTGTCCCCCCGTAGACGGAGTCAGGGTTTCCACACGCTTGTCCAGGAACATTGACATTACCGCCGGGGACTCGATTTTGTCGGGTTTATTTACCGTCACTCTATCTGGAGTGAATAGAGGTTAAGTATAGCCTGCTATGCTGCGCGTGGAAGCTAAGCTACGTGCTAAAAGCGACGGCTAAGTCAGATTCCCAGCTGTGTCGTTAGCACAATGAAAAGGACAACGCAGCAAATTACACAGCGGATGTGTGATACAGGCTTAAAAATAACAGTATGAACGATTGTTGTGTGTGTGTGTGTGTGTGTGTGTTTGTGCGGGTGCGTGTCCATGTGTGTTTGTTAATATGTGTGTGTGTGTTGTGTGTGTGGGTGCATGTGTGTGTGTGTGTGTGTGTGTGTCTGTGTGTGTGTGAGCATGTGTGTTTGTGTGTGTGTGTGTGTGTGTGTTGTACAGTATGTGTGCGTGCGTGAACCTCTTTTATAAGATGTATACAAACTGCCAAAAATAACACACCACTAGTAAATCCTACCAAAAACATTTTGGTGTGTGTTTGTGTGTGTGTGTTGGGGGGGATGGAGGGGGGGGGGGCAGTGGAAAAAGGTGATTATAATCACAACAGGGCCTGAATTACAGGGTTTGTCAGTCCATGGCACCACGGGTCTATTTTAGAAGCTCCAACGCGTCTATACAAATATGAGCAGGCCGCCCCCACCTACGCACCGCTCCAACACAGGTGAGGCCGTGCACACACACACACACACACACACACACACACACACACACACACACATCTCTGGTTTTCCCTTCCTGGGTCCGTGGAGATCCTGCAGACTCATTTGTTCCATATCTCGCTTCTCTAGACCCTCACCGCTCCGGGATGTGTATGAAAATAAACAGCCGTCCGAGGGAAGCAGCCAGCCTGACGTCAAGGAAGAGACCAGAATCTGATCAAAAACACACCCGCCGAGCACGTGTGTGTGTGTTGTGTGTATGTGTGTGTGTGTGTGTGTGTGTGTGTGGTGTGTGTGCGCGAGCATGTGTGTGCGTGCGTGTTTGTGTCTATGTGCGTGCACGTCCGCTCCCGTGTCTGTAGGAGCGTGTGGTGGTATGTCTGGTTCGAGCTATACGCATGTGTGTGTGTGTGCGTGTGTGTGCGTGTGTGTGTGTGTGTGTGTGTGTGTGTATTTGTGTGTGTGTGTGTGAGTGAGTGTGCATGTTTGCGAGTATGTGTGTGTGTACATGTGCGTGCACGTCTGCTCCCGTGTCTGTAGGAGTGTGTGGTGATATGTCTGTTTCGAGCTATACGTGTGTGTGTGTGTGTGTGTGTGTGTGCATTGTGTGTATGATAGGCCACAGCGGTTAGCAGAACCGTCAGTGTCGTGGTATACGCACAATAATAAAAGGGATTCCGATATTGTTTTCGGTTTGAATGTCGACACTCACACTATTTGTATTTTTTTTACAAGCGGCAAAGAGATTTGTACTGTGTGACTGCAACCAGGTGTGCACGTGTGTGTGTGTGTGTGTGCGTGCATTTGAATGGAACACCCCCCCCCCAGCCTCCCCCTCACCCCATACCGCGGTAATAGCCAGACTGACGTCAAGGAAGAGGCATAGGATCTGATCAAAAACACACCCGTCCTCGCCGCCGCCGCCGCTGCCGCCGCCGCCGCCGCAGCTGAGAATGATAAAGAACTGGAAACGGGGAATTTAATTTGAATGGGATTCATCCACATTCAAATTTGGCCGTGGTATTCCGCGGATTTGCCGATCAAACGGATAGAATCGCCTCTAGGGACTGCAGTGCGGGCATATAGGAAACGGGGCGGCCAAGTACAAGTTTGGAGCCTAATAATTGTCTCGAAGATCTCTCTAAACGTTTTTTAAAGAGCACGGCAGCGTAGCTCTGCGGTATTATTTGGGCTACGCTGTTGAGGAGTCTAAGAAAGAAAGTCTTTGTCTCACACATTTCATTATAAGCCACACGAAAAGCGGCCAATGCGAAGCCAACCCCTCCACCCAAATGGTAATCCTCAGCTAATCACATGCACCTGTGTGTGCGCGCTCACAAACACACACCAGGGAGAGCGGGAAGATGTGTTTGCGGGGGGAAAAATGCGTACGGAGTCCAATTGATCATACAAAATCACAATAAAACTAATACACTTTATGGCTTGAAGGTTGATGTGCTGCTTAGCGGGCTTTGGGGTTTTCCCTTTTTGTATGTTTAGATTTATTGAGCTATCCATTTATATTTCACTCGGTGTGAGTGTGATTAGCCATTGCAAGCGAAATCACCCACAGCTTAAAATATTCTGTTGTTTTTGGGTACGATGGGACAAAGTTGAAACAATTTAAACTTCAGGAAAACACTGGACTGGGTCGCGACGAACGTGGTGCCACATCTCAAGTGAACACACCTTTGGTTTACCGGCCTACGCATTGGACTGTACTGACTGGTAGGCTTATCTATCCATCGTACAGTACATCTGGGTCTAGGACACTCCCTTTTATGAAGTCATTAGAGGGCAGTCACATGACAATTTTGGTAATGGATAATCACACTCACACCTGGTGGTAGAATGTATTAAAAGTCCTTCCTGAATACTAGACCTAGCCACGCCTCGCTCACCTGTCCTTTAGTTTGACAACAAGCATTGACCTCGAGGCTCATCCATTCCGGACCGGCATGTCCTCGGCATGATCATCGCAAACTTAAACAATGACCGATTTGTTGGCACTGACCGGCCGTTTGCGATATTGAACGCTCACAATGTTTGACCAACGTCGAGCGTCCCCGACATTGGTCACATGACCTGTGACGGCACCTGAAAAACCTCCCCAGACAGACATGAACAAAGACACTTTGTCTTTTAAACACATACGTCCTTTCATGTATACACCGCCGTCACCACCACCGCCATCACCGCCACCACCACCACCACCGTCACCACCACCACCTTCTTCATCACCACCTCCGTTCACGACTACACGCACTCTCACCTTTGCTCCTCTGAACGTGCACATCTTTAAATATCAAAGGACACCTCATTCTGCCTGCACCCACTCCCTTTGACCTGTGCCCCCCCCCCCCCTCCCCCCTTTGACCTCGTCCAAACCCCTCCCACTTGTCCAAACACTCCGTAGCACCTCACCCGCTGACCTCCGACCCTGGCACTCACCAAAAGCCCATACAACAACACTCGGGCCGTTGTTTATCGGCCAGCTAGTGTCTAGCTCGCCTCAGTTCTGACTCCTTGCCGTGTCTAGTTAATGCAATGCAAACCTAAGTCCTAAAATATGCACTCGCGACAAAGAATACCAATTCGTAGATCAAGAATATTCAACTAAAGGCCCACGTCATCGATGGCCAAGCTAAGTAATGTGTTATTAAAGACAGTCTTCCTTAAAAACAATTAGGCAATGCGTTTTTACACTTAAACCAATGGCAAATGGCCAAAAGCTCTTGTAAAAGCGTGCGTCAGTGTGTTTTCTTGGCTGAAGGGAGCGCTTTTAAAAGTCGAGATAATTAAACTTTTGACAAATCACATGACATTGGCCGCTTTTTTATCATCTGACCAATCACAACGAGGGAGAGGGTTTGTTAGGTAGCAGGCATGCAGATGGTAGCAACAAGAACAACAGCAAGAACAACATTTAAGGTCAAGGAAACGTTACTACCGACGCCACACAAAGAAGCCGTCGTATAAAAACCAAGCAATGTTGTTATGGAAACAAAAAGCCAACTTAAAAAAATAATAATAATCTGCACAAAACGCGCTCCGGGCAGCACTTTTTCCTCGGACAGTATGAACACGCCCTCACTCTTTTAATGACACATTACCGAGCTAACCTAGCAGAACGTTGCTTTCCTGTTTATGATGGGGGAATGTTTGCGTTTGGCCATCGATGAAGTGAGCCTTTACTCTGTGAGTTGAATTTGCTTTTTTTTTTTCTGGGTGAAAACTCTGGCACAATGGCCTTTTTCTTGTGCTTTCATTTACTTTTGGAATGTTGTCATTAGGACAACGTTAAGGACGGCTAAACTACAACAGGATTAAACAACATCTGCTCCAAATCACATCAATCCTCCTGAGTTATGAATCGAAATGAAGAACGCATCCGTTGCACGCATCTCGCAACAAAATGCTGGGAAGCTTCAGGAAAGTGGAACTGTGATGTTCACAGGGACAAGGCAAGGCCTGGTTCATACAAGGCCTGGTGGGCACTGGCTTAGCGTACATAGCTCAGTGCTCACACACGCACACAAAGTAGAGGATGTACACGATGCACACATTGCATAGAGGCGTCTGCACACACACACACACACACACACACACACACACACACAGACACACACACAAATTGCACAATACACACATTGCACACAGGCATCCACACACACACACACACACACAAACACACACACACACACACACGCACACAAATAGCACAATACACACATTGCACGCAGGCATCCACACACACACACACACACACACACACACACACACACACACACACACACACACACACACACACACACACACACACACACACACACACGCAGGCACACACACACGCATCCATATCATAACATGTAGTTTCGTGAGACACCCAACGCTGCCTTGAGTCTGTCATTGTGTCCGCCAGTTGACCGCTTGTCAACAGTAGCAAGACACACGCTCAAATTACCATCATTTCCAGGTCACTAATTTCACCGGAGCTGGACGCCCCAGCAGACAGCGAGACACTGAGACACTACCGCTCCATCCTCCCGTTGTTTGGAGCTCGGTCTGCGGCAGGCACTGTAGTGGGTGGGTGGCAATGCAATGAGTGTGTCTGTGTGTGTGTGTGTGTGAATACTGTATGAATAAACACAATGCAAAATCACTTAGATCGAGACTTGAAGTTGCATTTGCGTGCATTTTGCCGTTTGTGTGTGGGTGTGCACACAGGTCCTCGTCACAACGCGCGTTTACGCACAGTTGTGTATATGCATCCTTTTGTGTGTGTGTGCGTGTGTGTGAGCGCGTGTGCGTGTGTGTGTTTGCGAATTGTGTGTGTATACATGTGTGTAATTGCGTAGGAGTCCCCGAGCGCCACCAGTGATATTGTATACTGTATATGTCAGTCGCCTGATTGGCTGAGCATCGTCCGTCCTCCTCCTCCTCCTCCTCCCTCCTCCTCCTCCAAGGACGCTGGCCTGTGAGGACATTGTTCTGCTTAAACACAGTGATTATGACATGGGATCACACTCAGGGAGAGATGGCAGATCTCAGACACCAGGCACAGTCTGGATGCCCCGGAGTCTTGGCACTGGGGGACACAACTGGAACACGAGCGCAATTGTTCCAACTTTAGCTACATGGCCCTTTATCGCAATTACAGACTCACGGGGACATGTTCCAATCTAATGTGACGCTACCCCCCCCCCCCCCCCCCCTCCAGCATAGAGTCTTTGAACGGGCGAAATTGTGTAAATTCACTATACGGCGAACATAAAGTTACGTGGTTCCACAGATTATGTGAGCGGTTTAAACACAAAGCCGGTTTACATACACACAGCTGTGCACACGTCAATATGGGCACATTAAATTGTATAATCACACACACACACCACACGCACACACACACACACACACACACACACACACACACACACACACACAGTCCCCTTTACGCCTTACCCAGACTCAGACAAGTCGTGTAATTCCAAAGTCATCATTGCGTGTCCAGAGAGAGGTCGCCAGGTTAGCATTTGCGTGTCGACGCAGATCATTATGGGCTATATTTGGCTCCGTGATTTAGGCTACCTGTGATGTAGATATTATTATCAGCTGCTCTGAGCTGTGTGTGCTGTGCGTTTTGAATGAGCGACGATTCGGAACACATTGTACATCTTTGGAAAGTAATGAAAAGTGTATTCCCCTTGCATGAACCAGAGCTAGGCTAACGTACCACTCCAAGTCGATGGGAAGGGAGGCTAACGAAGCAACGAAGTCGCCTGAATCTAGGCAAGTCAGGCAAAAATGCAAATTCACAGAGATCTGTGGTGGTGCGGTGAGGTGTGACCCACGGTGCCATGATGAGTCACCAGTTGCCGCATCACCACATCAACCAGAGGCGAGGGTTACTCCAGAGACGCTTGTTATATAACAAATATAATTGATTACGATTGAAATAAAGCTCTTGAGCCTCGAGCCAACAGCAAAGAGGTGTTTCCAGTCCTGTGTGTGTGTACACGGTGTACAGTGTTCTGTACAAATTGGATTTGATCCTTTTTAAGCGTACTCTCTCACCAGTTCAGTTGAAGGACCCGGAGGACATGGCTTTCTGTTCCCAGGGACTTAACTATAGGCTTTGGGGAGAAAATGACCAGCTTGAGCCCTCCCAGACCGCCCTGCGTGGCGACAGCGCCCCTGGAGTCCCGTGATTGGTGGGTGGCGAGAGAGCGGAGCGTCAAGATTGGTGAGGGTCGGGAAGCTGTAATTTTACAAAAGGGGAAATGTAGGTGACACTGACAACACGCGGGAGGAGGGCGGGCCGCCGGCCGCACACGGTGGGACGGAGCCGGCCGGCCCCGGAGGCCCACCGCCAGCGAAAGAGCCCCGCTTGCACTTTCCGTCAACTGGGCGTACTTCCTGCACGGCCACATCACTTCCTCTCTGGGGCTCTGGTTACTTCCTGTGATGGAATGTGCCACGACGATGCGGCCATGTCGTCTGCCGCGCGATGTTGACATGTTGATGGACTGCCGCGCAGAATATTAATAACTGTCTTTTTGATGGTTGAAGGGTTAGCGTAAGTGTGTGTCTGTGTGTGTGTGTGTGTGCGTGTGTTTTCTTATGTGCGTGTGTGTGTGTGTGTGCGTGTTGGTAGGGGATGAGAAAGGGCATTTTATTTCCACAGAGGAAGCAGTGGTTTTGAAAAAGAGGAAGTGGGTTTTCCGTGTGATTGTGGGCAGCCGGCGACAGATAGTGGTCCAGCTGTGCTGCTGAGAGACAAGACACACACACACACACACACACACACTCACACAGCTGCCCTTTTCCCCCGCTTTTTTCAAGGCCTTTTTTTTCAATCGATGGCCACTTTAATGGGGATGTGTGTGTGTGCATGCATGCATATTTGCGTGTGTGTGTGTGTGCGTGTGTGTGCATGCATGTGTGTGTATGTGCATGTGTGTGCATGTGTGTGTTATTCGGCCCATGGGAGCCACAAAGGTGTCCAGTTGGCTTTGATCTTTCTTTACGCCCCCCCGCCCACCCCCCTCAACGCCCCCCGCCCCCCGCTCCTACATGAACGCCGCCTGTTAGCTCCTCCGTAGTGGTAACCCAACCCCCATTCCCCCCAAACCCCCCCCCCCCCCCACCCCCCCCCCCCCCCCCCCCCCCACCCACCCCCCCCCCCCCCCCCCCCCGCCCCTCTCCTCCAACCCCTGAGGAGACAGGTGAGGCCACAGAGCCATTGGGGCCGGTGGCTTAACACTTAACAAGGGGAGCCCCCCCCTCATGTTCACTGTATAGAGGGGGCCTCCGGATATCTGATGTCAAAACCATACACGTCAATTCACTTATAAAGCGGCACGTGGATGAAGACGTCTGGTCGGCCATGTTTGTGATGTGTGCATCGCTCGACGAGTAAAACGGATCGCAGCAAGTCACGCATGCAAGTCAAACTGAATGTACGATCATAATTCATCTGTTTCTTTTCATTTTTATTTTATTTCCACTCGCAGACATCATCGCAGGCTTTACAATGATGTCACGTATAAAATATATAACGGTACGAACGTCTGTATCGCCGTTGTAGCGGTCACACGTGCGATTCAATAGTCAATGTATTCATACACACACACAGACACACACACACACACACACACATACACGTACCGTGCACGGACACACGCGTACACGTCCACATCCACGTGGGTGTTTGTAGGTAACTCGGTAAGGTTGGTGCGGCCCCCCGAGCCTCATCAGATTTATGAGAGCGCTGGTTCACGCAGAGTTTAAAATGTGTCGGCGCTTGAAACCCAAGAGGCCTGCAAAGCAGCGCTGCGGCCTGCAGAGACCTCCTCCTCCTCCTCCTCCTCCTCCTCCTCCTCCTCCACCTCCGTCTCTACACTCAGTCAGGGAGGCTCAGGGAACAGGGAGTTACCAAGATAAATACAAGAATTGTAGGGAGAGAGGGAGAGAGAGAGAGAGAGAGAGAGAGAGAGAGAGAGAGAGAGAGATGGAGAGAGAGAAAGAGATGGAGAGAGAGAGTGTGTGTGAAAGAGAGAGAGAGCAAAGAGGCAATGCACTGCAAGGAGATAGCAGAGGTAGGGTTAAAGAACACTTCAATTTGAAATCAAACAAGGTGGTGGTGTTGAACTCGTATGCATTGAAATATCAATCTTGACATTTGACATTTGCTAATCTGTTCCAGTGTTTGCAGTTTTTTTCTTTCCCGCTTTTTTCACAAATAGGAAGGGACAGTGTGTTGACTCGGCACATTTCAAAACATTTCAGTTCTAAGCCAATACTGTGGGTCTCTGGGTCTCTCTTTCCGCTGGTATCCATTTCAATTTCGGACCTTCGACTCAAAACGTGCCGTCGAAGAATGAAAATAGCGGTGCCGTCGTACCAGAACGAGATACAGAAAAGCGCAGAAAAGGACCACAAAGAAAAGAGAAACGCAAGAGAGGATGGGAGTAGAGAGAGAGAGAGAGAGAGAGAGAGAGAGGAGAGGAGAGAGAAGAGAGAGAGAGTTCTTTATAAGTATACTTTAGAAACTCAAAAATTCAAAACTGCAATATTGCAGCCTTGTGTACACATTTCTTTAATATAGAATATCTGCAACTGTAAATCGACAATTGTAAATTTGATTTGTTTTGTTCTTGTTTTATTTACCACTCGCTTTGGCAATGTAGATGTACGTTTCCCATGCCAATAAAGCTCTTTAAATTGAAAATGAATTGAATTGTGAGTGTGAGAGATTTTTGCCCCTGATGAGGACAGTGCAGAGAACACTGCGGCCCATTGTCCGAGTGGCCCCACTAACATTCTAATGAAGCAATCCTGTCCAAGGGGACAGGATTGCACACTCACACAGTGATTACCCCTCTGCAAACACACACACACACACACACACACACACACACACACACACACAATGCCGTGGCACTTCTAATAGACTGCCCACACACACACACACACAGACACACACACACACACACACACACACACACACACACATACACATACATGGACACAAATGCAAACGCTGTGCACACATACAAACAAGTGTGATTAGTGTGCAGGATTAGAGTGCAGACATGATGTTTTGTGCCATGCGTTGAGCAAGTGCAGGCAGGACCGACACACACACACACACACACTGTGAGGTTCAACCACTAATAACCCAGAGTCTTCCCGAAGAGAGAAAAGACAGAGAGATCAGGAGAGAGAGGAAAGGACGAAGAGAGAGACAGAGAGAGAAGAAGATAGGATAGAGAGAAGAAGAGAGAGAGAGACAGAGAGAGAGAGAGAGAGAGAGAGAGAAGAGAGAGAGAGAGACAGAGAGAGAGAGAGAGAGAGAGAGAGAGAGAGCGAAACAGAGAGAGAGAGAGAGAGACACACAGCGAAAGGGAGAGAGAATAGAAGAGAGAGAGAGAGAGAGACCAGAAGAGAAGTAGGACCATGTCACACCCGCCCCCGCCCCTCCCGCCAGAGTAGTATTAGTATTAGTAGTAGTATTGGTAGTATTATTAGTATTAGTATTATTATTGTGTGTATTTGTTGACTTTTCAGAAAAATGTCTTTCTTTCCTGAACAGGTCATTTTCAATAATCTAAGGCCGTTTTAAAATAGCGATCTGTGAGAACCACTCCCCGTGTAACGAGATTCTGTGTTTTTACCGCGGGCCGGCCCGGCCAACTGTATCGCAAAAAAAAACCCATCGGGCTGTAAACACACTCTGTTGTTGTGACAGACGACACTGTCCTCCAGCAGCGCAATCTAAATATCAAACAGCTTCCCTGGCTCTAGGCGTGTGTCAGTGTACGTTTTTTTTTTTCTTCCCCAATGACCTACTCTTGTTACGTGAGACATGAGAAGGTGGCGTCTCGGTTCTATTCCTCCTCCCAAAACATTTGAGAATCCGCCGGGATCCGTCGCGACTTTTAATGCGGCGTAAAATGAAGTTTACCGTTCCAAAATGGAATCCAGAACATCACGGCGTTCCTGAGAAAGAACTTGAGGAACACGCTGGCCAGCGCTTGGGAGTCTCTCTTGTGAGTTCCTTCGTAACAGTCACCAATAGTTGCTCACATGTTTGTTTCTAATGTAATTCATTCGTTCATTCTAAAGCATAAGTTAAAAATCAGGAAGACTACATTTCCCTTCATGCGCACCGTTCTATGTCCGGGGTTGCGAATTCCCACGCTGTAATTGCTGGCCCCGCCCGTCATCTCTCAGCCAATCAGGACCTCATGCTTCAAACAGGAACACAATTGCACACCAACACACTTCACCTTCACCTCCAGGACCGAGCTCCACCTGTCTAAAGAGACGGAGTAATTCAGGGCCAAGGAACTCCACCCATAGTCACCACCACCACCACCACCAGCAGCAGCAGCGTCTAGACACCATCAGGGACTGCAGACTTCATGGATTCATCGGCACCGTGATAAATAATTCGACGGTGTCTAATCGCCAAATGTGTGGTTAATTGCAAATGTGTCGTCAATAAATGCTGTGGTTCATTTTAATACTCGTCTCTCCTGATTGAACTGTATGGGTTCCCATGTTGTAAAGCGTATGTAAGGAAAACAAAACCAAAAAACATCGATTGACTGTTGATTGACTGTTGACTGATCTCATTGTTAGCTTTGTGTAGGGAGTCCATTGACCAACTGTTCTGTGAATGGGCTGCAATAAAAACATGCTTGCTGCTTCTATAGGCCGCAACTATAAAATACAACACGTTATACACGAGCATATTTTCCAGGAATCGTTGAACGCGACGTGAGCCACCCCGTATGCAGAACAACACACGACTATATCGTTTGCACGTCGAATGCCCTCGACAGACAACAACAATCAAACAGACAATGGCGTTCCTTTTCAGAATGTCAATCTTTAAAAAGCGACCCTTTGAATGTTGACAGCAATGCGATTTTGCCCCAATAAGGGGAACATTACGCCATCGCCAGATGTGACCAGTGGTCAACATATGGGTTCTGATGCGACGGTGGGGGGTGGCGTGTGTCTCCGTTCTGGAGTTCTGATGTTCTGATGTTCTGATGTTCTGATGTTCTGATGTTCTGATGTTCCGATGAGGAGGACATCTGCGGCGCAGGTGAGGAAAGAATCCTCCTCTGCTTTCACTCAGCGCTGGCAGATCATGGGACCGCATGGAGGAGTCATGGCGTGGTTCTCAACTCCTTTTGCTTTTCGCTACCTGCTTCTGGTTTCCTCTTGTGTTGTTGTTGTTGTTCTTGTTGTTGTCGTCGATGTTTTGCATGAACATGTGTGCGTGAATCAAGTTTGATGTGATCTCATTGTATTTACTCACCTATACGCCCCAACCACATACATGCATACATCAGGTACGTACATACACACACACACACACACACACACACACACACACACACACACACACACACACACACACACACACACACACACAGCTTACATCATCATTAACTGATCTGCTGGTGTGTATAAAAATGTATATGCGTACTGTATATGTATGCACACGTACAGTATGTGTATAGAAGTTGGTGAAAGTTCACTATTTGTTCACGTTCTCTCTCTCTCTCTCTCACTCACACACACACACACACTCTCTCTCTCTCTCTCTCTCTTTATCATTCTAGCGCTCTCACTGTCTCACCTTCCATAGGTTTGGTCTCCTCTGTATCTTCTATCGCTCACACACACACACACACACACTCCTGCAGCTGTCTGTGTGCGGTCCATGGCGGGGGCGGCGGGTGACATGACACGGGATGGGTGTGATGGGAAGAAAAGGGGGGGGGGGGCGGGTGGGGGGAGAGCATGGAGAGGTTGAGCACGAGAGATGACTGAAAGAGGAGAAGATGTAGGGGCGTTTGAGGCAGCCCGTGGTGAATGGAGGTCCGGTGGGGGGGGGGGGGGGGGGGGGGGGACGGAGGGGGTTTCCCTGTCGCCGCTGGAGTTGCACCCCCGTTCCCCCCCCTCCCCTTGATAGACAGCTATCCTGAATATGTGGAAGCACACACACACACACACACACACACACACACACACACACACACACACACACACACACACAAACACACTCACGCACTGAAGGTCTCAAATCGCAGCACAATCTTGCCTGTAAATTTGGCGGGAAGAGAGACTGCATGGGTGCGTATGTGTGTGTGTGTGTGTGTGCGTGCGTGCGTGTGTGTGCGTGTGCGTGTGTGTGCACAGTCAAGTCAACACATGCTGATGCATTAGCGCCAGGCGTGGTCCAGTTGTGAGTTCTTGGACACATCGACACAGGTGTGTTCGAGCATGTGCACACACACACAACACACACACACACACACACACACACACACACACACATACACAAACACACAGACACACTCCCACACACACTGAGGCGCTGACACAGAATGGGAAAGCAGGAGAGGGATGGCGGGAAGTTCTTCAGATGTCTTTCATGCCTCCCGGGCCGGGCTGTGGCAGCCCCTGAAAGGCCGGACCCTCCGGCTGAATGTGCCATTGAAGCATCCCGGTACTCTGCTGCGACAAACACACACCAACCAAGTCCCCCAATTATTTCCTCTCAAGTTTGGTCTCTGTTAGAGCGTTTTAGCCCAACAGCGTTTTCTCCCCCTCTGCCCTCTCTCTCTCTCTCTCTCTCTCTCTCTCTCTCTCTCTCTCTCTCTCTTTCGCACGCTCTCTCTCTCCCCCCTCTCTCTCCTTCTCCTTCTTCCGTCTCCTTCGCCTCTCTATCTGACTTTGTCTCTCTGTCTCTCTCTCCCTCTCTTTCCCTCTCTATGCCTCTCTGCCGCTCTGTCTCTGTTATTCTGTCTCTCTCTCTCCTCCCTCTCGTTCCCTCTACCTCTCTCCCTCTCTATTCCCCCCCCCCCCCCCCCCCCCCCACACACAATTCACGTCTCCCTCCAAACCTCCCCCAGAGAGCTCTTTCTACCTCGTAGAGCGGTGGCTACAATTTCAAAACAAGGTTGTTGTAGAGGGAGGGCTGGGGGTTAGGGGCGGTTAGGGGGGTGAGGGGGTGAGGGGGGGTTGTGTGTTAGACACAGGAGGAGGATACTGGGGAGGTTGGGGGAGTGGGGGGGAATAGGTGATGGAGGGAGGAGGTGGTGTGTGTGTGTGTGTGTGTGTGTGTGTGTGTGTGTGTGTGTGTGTGTGTGTGTGTGTGTGTGTGTGTGTGGGTGTAGGGTGTAGGGTTCCAGCAGGCCCTCTGAAGAGCCGACTTGCGAGCGGTGTGAGTGTGGGCTATCGTGGACGAGGATGGGGGAACTCATGTCCTTATAGTTGTTGTTCGGTGTGTGTGTGTGTGTGTGTGTGTGTGTGTGTGTGTGTGTGTGTGTGTGTGTGTGTGTGTGTGTGTGTGTGTGTGTGTGTGATGGGGGGGGTCAATCTGAAAACAATATTTCATTTATGATGGTCTGGGAGGAACAGTAAGGAAAGGAAACAG
>PIJE02002076.1:22500-25000 GCA_002895965.2 Coryphaenoides rupestris | reverse complement strand
AAATATGCGTGTAGAATGTACATATTTTTCATCCACATACATTACTTAATCTTCAGATGGAAGACTGCCAAGGTGTTACCGGAGTGAAATTAAATCAATGTTTGGCACAAAATAAACCCTCATTCATCCAACGGCATTTTTGTTTTCCTCCAGTGTGTGTTCTGCTATTTCCAGTTGAGGGATTTTATAACACCCCCCCCAAAAAAAGCATTAAATATTCATTAAATACGTTTTTCAAAGTTAAACATCAGTGGAAGTTCCTCGGTATTTCGTGCCTCGCCAAGACTTGTACTCCGGTAATCTCCGACCGATAGGGCAAAACATTACGTTTTGTTTTAATCACACGTAGGCCTCCAAGACAAACAGCGTAGCATAGCTGCGGCCTTTGAAACGGCGCGGCGAAGCTCCATTGAAGTAATTGCATGCGTCTTACGCCTTGCAAAAACAGCACAAATCCGTCCCGTGCACGAACGCAGCCCCACAGGGAAACACGCGTGTGTGTGCTCGCACGCACACGCACACAACACGCACACACCACACACACGCACACACACACACAAGGGCCGCAGTGTTCGAGGTATCCAGACGTTTTCTTCGTTTCCCGCCTACCCCCAAACCCACCACCCCACCACTACCCCCCGCCCGCCCGGCCGCTCTTTGAAAGCCGCTGCACCAGAGCCCGCATACGGCACCAGCTGTAATATGTTGCCATTGACTTAATGTTGACTTAGCCGTTAAAGGCTGCAGAGTTATTTGGCTTGGACCAGACAGGGGGGACTTTTTTTCATTTTTTTCTCTCTCTCTCTCCTCTCTCTCTCTCTCTCTCTCTCTCTCTCTCTCTCTCTCTCTCTCTCCCTTCTCAAGTGTACACACTCGAGGGCGGGGTGAAACACTTGCACCTCAGACAGCGTCCATCACTGCAGGTCAGCGGTGGTACACCTGGTCCCCGCCCCGCTCTGAGTCACTCGTCGGCCGATCATGTGAGCGACGCGGCGTCAATCATTGGCACCAGGCGGGCGCGCACACTTTAAACAGAACTAGAGCGGGGAACCGCGGTCGCGACAGTTAGTTCACAACTTACTGTTTACCTGACAAAGTAAAACTATTTTCTTTTCTTTGCCAGGTTGTAAATTGTAAGTAGCGTTGACCGTGGAGTGAATTTGGGGCTGGTGTAACGTGTGTGTGTGTGTGTGTGTGTGTGTGTGTGTGTGTGTGTGTGTGCGTGTGTACGTGCACACACATGGATTAATATGTGTGTGCGTGTGTGTGCGTGTGTGTGCGTGCGTATGTGTGTGCGTGTGTGTGTGTACGTGCACACACACGCGTGGATTAATATGTGTGTGCGTGTGTGTGTGTGCATGTGTGTGTGTCTGCACACATGCGTGTGGATTAATATGTGTGTGTGTGTGTGTGTGTGTGTGTGTGTGTGTGTGTGTGTGTGTGTGTGTGAGTGTGGACAAAGCAACAAGTCATTCTCTCAACATAAGTTAATTTAATTTACGGAAAAAAACCAAAGTAATCAAATAACGGATTAATCAAATTGATTTGAAATGCCTGATATACGCGTGGCTGAAATGTAATTCAGAGGTCAAAATGAACAAATATGATATTCCCTGATTACAGTTACCTCACAGAACATTGTGTTGCGCTGTGATATCAGGGAATTACATGAAAACCTTGTTGAGTAACAGCGAGGGAATGAGCAACACGCAGAGGAAGCCATGCGAGGAACAAGTGGCTGAGTTCTGAGTCACAATATACTGCAGTTATGTTCACTGTGGAAGAAAGACACACATATTATTTATACCGGTAGACAGCACATACAAATACATAATTCTACAGTACCGCAGTGAATACATATAGCCTACATACTAGATTTAAACATGCACAAAAAGGCGGTCTCGTGTGTGTGTGTGTGTGTGTGTGTGTGTGTGTGTGTGTGTGTGTGTGTGTATGTGCATGTGTGTACACGTACGTGTGTGAACCGTAACAAGTGCAGGCAAAGGAGATATTTGATAAATCACACTGACTGGAAATACAACAACACACAATGCCACACTGTGGCAATGTGTGTGTGTGTGTGTGTGTGTTTGTGCGTGTGTACCTGACTGTCACGCAATGTTATTCTTTCTGTGTGTTTCTTATTTCCACATTTCTCCTGTCTCAGATGATCCTTCTCCCCCCCGCCCCTCCATTCCCTTTCTCTCTCTTTCTCTTTCTTTCTCTCTCTTCCTCCATTTTAGAATCTTTGAAGATGGATCAATGGAGCCGAATGGAGCTGACATGTTCATGTTTCAATGTCCATACGCACACACACACACACACACACACACACACACACACACACACACACACACACACACACACACACACACCAACTCTTGCAGATTGATTGAAACAACCTACATTATCTCCAAGGGCTTATGTAAACCAGATAATTTCTCATTCACTTCTTTTCCTCTTTCAAGTGTTTGACAGGCTAAAGATGGCTGCTTGAATG
>PIJE02002076.1:12500-17500 GCA_002895965.2 Coryphaenoides rupestris | reverse complement strand
GGGTAGGGGTGTGGGGGGGGGATAAAAATGGATAAAAATAAATGGATGAAGAAAGTGATGAATGGATTTATGTAAAAGAGAGTGAGAGTGAGCGAGAGAGAGAGAGGGAGAGACAGAGAGAGGGGCGGACTGCTGTAAAAGAGGATGAAGGGGTTAATGTGCGAACGGGAGAACGGGAGAGGAAAAGAGTTGGAGACCCAAAGAATGCCGTGGAGTCTCGAGAAGAGAAGAGTTATTAACATTTATGTAAGTAATAAAGGACACTCTCAGTACTCCTCTCTTTGGTCTCGGGAACTCAACCCTCAACCCTTTGTACGCAGAGCCAACCTATTAAGCAGTGATTGGGACCCACGGCCAAAACTGAAATGGTAAATGACTGGGTTTTCCTTAGGAAAATGGGAAGAGTGTGTGTGTGTGTGTGCGCGCGTGTGTAGGTGCGTGTGCGTCCATTTGTGTGTGTGTGTGTGTGTGTGTGTGTGTGTGTGTGCGCCTGTGCGCAAGACTCTGTGTGTGCTGGTTCGCATGCATGCGGTCACGCGTGTGCATGTGCGTGTGTGTGTGTGTGTGTGTGTGTGTGTGTGTGTGTGTGGGTCTCAGGGACTGGAAACATTTAACATTTGCATATGTATGTATATGCCCTTGCACTCTCTCCCAGGGTATCCACATAGGACGCGGCCATGGGCCATGTTAGAAACACATTCAATATGGAACACATATGGAGCAGGATATGGAATATACCTGGGAGGGCTGTGCACTCAACAGCATACATAACAGCAGTTTAAACATCTATCAACCCGGTCCCCCCTCTCCCACAGTATTATTACATTGCCATCAGAGAGGCTCATGTCTAAGACGGGCCGGTTTCCTCCACCATGAGCACCAGCATCACATTATGGCTGCCTCTAGGCCCTTGGTGAGGCCAGGAGGCGTGGCCAGCCATACAGCTCTCTGTTACCAACAACCCCTGGTGATGCATAACCTTTGACCTGATCTCAGCACAGAGGCATCAGAGAGAGAACCCTGGGCAGTTGGGGGGGTATGATGTATGGCTTCTGATACAAGGAGTCCTCCCTCTGTCTCTCTGTCTCTCTCTCTCTCTCTCTCTCTCTCTCTCTCTCTCTCTCTCTCTCTCTCTCTCTCTCTCTCATTAATGTACAGGTTTTGTCTGATCTGCTCTTCCCTCTGTTATATCATATCTTTGAACTGGGTTTGTGGAGTAAACGCTGAATTCCATCGCAATTTCCTGCTCTCAATCCAACCATCCATGCCTCCCTCCCTACCTCCCTTCATCCCTCCCCCTTCCTCCCCTGCGCCTCTCAACTTCCCCCTCGACTCAGTTCCACCCCCCCCCCCCCCCCCCACCCCCCTCCTTCCATTTCTTTGCCCTCCACCGTTACCTCCCAATTGCCTTCTCCCTCTCAGCTTCCCCCCCCCCACCTCCCCCATCTTAGTCCCACCCCCTCCCCTCCATCCCTCCCTCCCTCCTCCCTCCCCTCCCACTCCCCCGCTCTCCTTCTGAGTTTACGGGAAGAATAGTTGTTGATGCATAGATGCTATCAGAGCAGCGCAGAAGAAAATGAGTCACAGAGATGTAAGTCAAGCTCAGCCGCAGGCCTGAGCCTAAACATGTCAACGTACACGCAACCCCCGTCTCATGGCCAGGGCCTCCGAGACTGACATGTATGTACTGATACACACACACACACACACACACAAAATCACACACACACAAAATCACACATGTACACATGCACAAACACACACACACACACACACACACACAGACATGTAATCCAGGCCTGAATTGTGTGTTGCTGAAGACAACCAAATCTAGGTTAGGTCCAAGACAAGAAGCCAAATAGCAGGCATGCAGATGTAACTGAATATCTGGCCATAACCAGGCCAGCACAGTCAGTCGCATACAGTTATACCATTCAACGTGCAGAATCAGCTGTGCACTTAATGAGAAGGCATGGCAGACAGGACACCTAAAGTTTCCAGTGCTACTTTTGCCAAGGATACACCCAATGGAGGAAGGTCTTTCCAATGAGTGTATTCACTTCATCAGACGATGAAGACAGATAATGTTTGGCATTTATGGCTTTTTTTCACGTTTTACTGGCTTTCCTTCCTAGATTTAGATTAAGAGCGTGCAGGTACCTTTGAGACTGATGCAAACTGAGAGTCCTTGCCTACATTTCGCGCCATCCCCCCGCAGCTCAACCTGAGAAAGAGCTTATGTGGACATTTACATTCTTGAGCCCTGAATGGACATTGTCTATCTTTATCGGCAAATTTGTTGTAGTGTTCTATCGCCAACCTTAATCTACTGATACTTTATTGATGAAATAATACGATGAATATTATGAAATAATATGATTACATATGTCTAGTATTGGAATGACCGTTTGAAAGTTACTGCATGCTGGTCTAATCAAATCAAATAAACGCGCAGACCAGACCATTAAAAAAACAATAAAACCTGGCCATAGTCCACTGTATGCACTTCAACCAGTCCCTTTCTCTGTCTTAATAGCAATCCCATCCATCGACGCCGGCCGTGTTGACGGAACAGAAGTTGTTAAATGTGTTCAGATGGCTTCAGACGCCACTGTTGACTTTCTTTTTTTCAACTCTGTGACTTTCTGTCATTCAGTTCAAGATGCTGTTTGTACTGCCGTTTATTAAAGCGATGATCGGAAGAGGGTTGTACTGGCCAGTGTTTCCACGGTTTTCCACGTATTTCCAAAAGCCACCACTATTACTGTCGTTCATATTTATTCAGATCTATTCACAAGATCCAACAAATCCAAAATCAAACAAAGTAAAGTTCAGTTCACTGCTCATCTTCATCGATCTTCGAGTGCCGGACATCTATGTGTGTGTGTGTGTGTGTGTGTGTGTGTGTGTGTGTGTGTGTGTGTGTGTGTGTGTGTGGTGTGTGTGTGTGTGTGTGTATGTGTGTGTGTGTGTGTGTTAGTGTGTGACTCAGCTGGGTAGTCACACAGCTGAGTGGAAGTGAAGTATGTCTCCCCAGCTCGGCCCACCATGATTCACCTCCCTCCACCGTGTCCGGCACTGGCTCCCGCTCCTGAACGCCCCCCCTCCCCCCCTCCACCCCCCCCACCCCCTCCCCCTCCGCTCCCACCCAGCCTGTAACATGCAGTAGATTTATAACAGCGGTGCTATGGGCCCCACATCATCCGTGACCGAGGCCTCTTAAGACCCACCGATGGAAGGCTCCCAGGTTCCGTGGGCAGCCACAGTGCTGTGAGCATTCCCTCTGCTTGTCCCTCTGCATGTCTTACACTCCATCCATAACCCCGCCTGCTGCCCCGTCCGTCCCCGCCCCTTTCCTTTCTCTCTCTCGCCCCTTTCTCTCTCTCTCTCTCTCTCTCTCTCTCTCTCTCTCTCCTCTCTCTCTCTCTCTCTCTCTCTCTATACCATTAAATTAAGGTGTTGCTTGGGAACTCATACAGAGCACCCTCATTAAGAGTGCAGCATGCACACACACACACACACACACACATACACACACACACACACACACACACACACACACACACACACACACACACTCAGACAAATGCAAACACATGCACATATGAAAACACTCTCTCTCGTTCTCTCTCACACACACACACACACACACACACACACACACACACACACACACACACACACACACACACACAGCGCACAGCTAAAAAGGGAGAAATGAATCAAAAGATCATTAGAAAGTGCTACAACTCAACGTGAGCAGGCCTGCTCATGCTCGTGAGTCACATGTGTGTACGTGCACGCACTAGCGCTAATGCTAGCTACATTTCTGTTGAGGTGAACATGAGGAGAACCAGGCCTTGCAGAGCGTGTGTGTAATATGTATGTGTGTGTGTGTGTGTGTGTGTGTGTGTGTGCGTGTGTGTGTGTGTGTGTGTGTTAAAGTGAACATGTAATGTGAGCAGTGACTAAATCCAGTGGGATTTTTATTTTAGTAGCGTGTCTTCAGTAATGAGACGTTTAGCCCAGAGCGCGATACCTAATCTTTATTTACAGACCATACTATTGATTATCCCTCATGAGACATTGATTAGAGTTTAATTGGCGAATGCGAAGCGTGAGACCCAAACCCATAAAGGAACAAGGCCCATTCCTTTGAATAACAAACAGTTCCTGAGAACCGAGAACCAAAGAAACTGACTCATGAAGTTTGTTACCAAACCACCACATCCGCACACGCGGCGCGCCTTAAAAAATGAACGGAAATGAGCTATTATATCTCAGCGTGAACGCAGCACGCGTGATCAAAATCGATTGTGAAAGAAACGTGAAGCATACACGTGCAATGTTCCATCGCTATAACTTAACATGATATGATATGATTATATGCACGATATATGACATTGTAACAGCATATGGCAATATTGCAATCAGAATACATGCTTTGCCATATACTTACTCTAAGTTAAGATAAGATAAAATAAGAAAAGATAAGATTATATGCACTTTATATGAATTGGAACAGTGTATGGCATTGCAATTACAATACATCCTTTGCCATATACTTACTGTAAGTTAAGATAAGATAAGATAAGATTACTGTAAGATTACTGTAAGTTAAAATAACATAACATAACATAACATAAGATTATATGAACATTATATGACATTGTAACAGTGTACGGCATTGCAATTACAATACATCCTTTGCCATAGACTTACTGTAAGTCTAGCTACACTGCTGTAAGTTAAAGCTAGATAGATGCCTTGCAGGCCCCAGTAAGTACCATGGCTTAATGAAGGAATATGCAGAGTTGGCCAGGTGTACACTGCGTGTCGTATCTTGTATCTCAGGGCAAGGAGGACTGTTAGATTAGGTTCTGTGCCTACAGGTCTAACCTGACAGACGTCTATGAATCAGCTCAGCTCAGCTCAGCTCGGCTCAGCGTTAGCGGTGGCGGTGGCGGTGGCTGAAGTCGTTGGCGTGCATTGACGTGCCA
>PIJE02002076.1:0-7500 GCA_002895965.2 Coryphaenoides rupestris | reverse complement strand
ATTATTTTATATGCCCGAATGAATATCGTTTGAAAAGGGGGCGAGGTGGTTTCGCCGCAATTGAGTTAAAAAGGTGAGTAAACACGCGGGTCAAAGGTTAAAGGCAAATATTGACCTACTCATTATCAGACAGTACTGACAGACAGCGGGCGTCCCACGAGGCGAAACGTTATTCACGGGACCGCTGCTCATGCAGACACACCGAGCGAGCGAGACGTTAGCCAAAAAAAACCCAAGAATAAATGTTAATTCCCACCCACTCTTTTCCATTTTCTTTTATTTATCCAGACGCGAAGCTATCCAAGCAACAGACAGACACGGAACGACGGGACACTTCCAGGTCGAGGTGAAAAACGCCTCTAGAGTTTGCTCGTAGCTCAACGTCACTTTACGGCACCACCACCACGCGTTACCACACTTCTTGTGGGTCTTGGGGAGGTGGTGTCCGCACACACACGTGATACTTGTTCCTCCGCAAACCGGACGACGTATTTAACCGGCGCGGAACCGCCACCAGAGCCACCGCCGCAATTGTACAGCTGCTCTCGCCGGCGTCTTTTGTCGCCCGACACACAAACAAAACACACACACACACACACACACACACACAAAATGGTACAACCACAGACATTTCACAGGCTTCTCTCCATTTCAATATGACCATTTAGCCTGAAAAACTCCACGGCCACACCAACCCCCCCCCCCCCACCGCCAGAGCCTCGTCTTTCCTCTAGAGTTACAATTCTATCACTGAGACATCGGCCATGGAAAAATTAGAACCTTGAAAGGACTCCCAATCGCACGAGATTGGACAAAGGACCTTATTGCATTTCATAGGCAATTACCTGTATCGCCATATATATCTGCGCCGCGTCTTCGGCTCTGCTTGCGTTGGCGCGGCCAGCGCAGGCCCTTCATTATGAGCACTCTCGAGTTTCAGCGCACAAAACAATCTCGCCCATGATAAAGGAGGCTCCGGGGCCGGGAATTTCAGCAGAGGAGGAGGGGGGAGGAGGAGAAGGGAGGAGAAGGAGTAGGAGAAGAAGAAGAGGCCATTTTGGTTCTCCCCCCCCCCCCCCCACCATCATACGTGGGTAATGGCAGACGATGAGCACTCGCCCGGGACAGGAAACAGGAGGGGTTTGAAGGCAGGGGGGTGCTGAGAGGCATGGCTGACCCCTTTTCCCCAGACCCTCCCCTGGTGGTGGGGCGGAGGGGGGGGTGGGGTGGGGGGGAAGGGTGGTGGTTGGGTTGGGGGATGGGGAGGGGGGGGGGGGGGGGGGGGGGGGGGGCAGGAAGAGTGGAACCAGGCCTCTCCTCCGGCCCCCTGACAGCTCAACATCTCTGAGCGTTTAGCCTCCAAACCGGAGCTTTAGCGCTAATAGCCCCCCAATGGCGGCTCTCCTCCCTCCTTCAACTTCGATCAGTTTATTTGAATGACAGCCCAGCCGGCTCTCAACCTTCCTTTCTGCGTTGCGTCGAGCCGACCCCGGCCGTGCACGCGGAGCGCGGGGCAGGCTGAAACACTGAGCACATTATCTGCAAACACTACACCAGGGACTGGGCGGGCTGGAATGGAGTCTGCATACCAGCCCAGCTTGGATTGTTTGATTGCACTTGGGCGCTCAGACCCCCTCGTATTTATGCACAGCATATGTGCCGTGTGTAATTCTGTATAAAGTGTGCGGTTTTGTGTTATGTGGCTCTGCGGGCATGTGAATAGGAGTGTGTCTTTGCATTAAGTCATCGCTGGATACGGGGTGGCCCTATCTATCACCGCGTGTGTGAGTGTTTGGTGTGTGTGTGTGTGTGTGTGTGTGTGTGTCTGTGCTACCTGCTAGCTCACAGTAACTAACCAAACAGGCCCAAAAAGAAAACAGTTTAAAACTCGTAAATGTCTTTAAACCACAACATCTGCAATATTTTATTTTTTCAGCGAGATTTACTGGACACAAGCGAAGCATTCAGAATATGCACTTTAGTGTTTGGTGTGTGTGTGTGTGTGTGTGTGTGTGTGTGTGTGTGTGTGTGGTGTGTGCGTGTGTTTGTGCGTGTGCAAGTAATGAATGGTTACCTGATCTTCCTGTTAGTTAATCCTTTTGGTCCCCAGCACAATGTGCCAATCACCAGAAGTCTCTCTCATTGGCACACAGATTCCCTGCGATCACACACACACACACACACACACACACACACACACACACACACACACACACACACACGAAAACACATCAACACATAGCATACAACAGACATAAACATTGGACACACATTAATGATGTGTCAAGATTAAAGTAACGCACGCAAAGCTCATTCACATCCACACACACACACAGACACACACAACACTACCACACACACACAGACACACACACACATACACACACACACAACACTACCACACACACTCTAAGGCGAATCTGGGTTAGAAAACGTCTCTAATCTCTTCTGCTCCTCAGAGTCTAAACTAAATAAACGGGGAGATTCACTTCAGACACACGAGACCAAACAAGATGAGGGCAGATTGCATAACACAGTGGGCAGCGAGAAGGGGGGTGGGGGGGGGTGGGGGGTTATGGGAGGGCAGGGGGGGTAGAGGACAGACTCTGATGATGTCGTCGTAGGCAACCACCCTGCTCCTCTGAACCATCAGGAGGTCCCTCGCTAGACGATAGCTAGAATGTAGGTCATCGTGGTGCTCCTGCTCCTCCTCCTCCTCCTCCTCCTCCTTCCTCCTCCTTCTTCTCCTCCTCCTCTTCCTCTTCCTGCTCCCTCTCCTCCCTCCTCCTCCTCCTCCTCCGTTGTCCGTACAACAAACAAAAGAAACGAAGAAAGACATTTTAGACGTCTAAAAGAAGCCAGGCAGAACCCAACATCCTACGAAACCACAACTCCCCAGCGCGACGTTCTGCCAAGTCGGGGTCCTTTGGCTTAACTGGTTCCACCCAGCCCGCTGAGAACATCCACCACCACTGCTGGTAGAGATTAACTTCATAACTTCCATTTGGGGGGGAGAGAGGGGGGGTGGGGGGGGGGGGGTGGGAGTGGGGAGAGAGAGGGGGGAGAGGGGGAGAGGAGAGGGGCACGTCCTCCTTTATTCACTTAAATAGAAAGACTCTCCATCTGTCACGGATTAGGAGAGTTTTACGACGAGTGCGTAGCTATCCGCCAGTAAACAAAGACTCCCACAGTGTGCCGATACCTAAAGTTCGGGGTGCCTGTTGGAAGTTGTTTTTGTTTACTCTCGTCTTAATCGGAAGGTATTACCTGTCTTTGCCAACCCGCCGCTCACGGCCCTTCCCTTACTTCCCCGGCACGACTCCGCCCCGAGACCCAGCCGGCGCAAGCAACAAGCCCACCTTCTTTCCTAATCTGATCCATCCCAGTGACAGGCAGTCTTACCGCTAATGCCCCGGCCGGGGATTACGGGCCTTTGCTCGGGGAAAGACGTAAACAGCTGAGCACCTATTTGCCCGGAGGAAGGGATGCGGGGGGGGAATTATTAGCGGACCACCAAGAGATCAACACACACACACACACACACACACACACAAACACAAAACACATAAAGACACACACATTAACACACAACCATGTATACTGTATATACACACACACAAACATACACACACAGAAACATAAACACATACACACACATGCACAGACACACACACACACATGCGCAGACACAGACAGAGCAACACACTATAAATATACTGCAAATGCTATTGCTACACTCCAGTAAAAGTGGCTTCTTTAGGGCTACACCAAAGACAGAGGCAGGATGGTGAATAATCTGGTTTATTTGTGGTGTGTGTGCGTGTGTGTGTGTGTGTGTGTGTGTGTGTGTGTGTTGATGGCTGATTTAGCCTGTGGGCCTTGATTAGGCAATGCACCAGAGGCCTGCAGCCCCGCCTAGCCCAAGACGAACCAGGTCGGGGGCCAGGTGAGGCTGCTTAAACCCAGCCACCAAACACACACACACACACACTCCACATATACCGGACATACACACCAACACACGCACCCATGTACTATAGATACAAATTAAAAATAGAAATGCACACACACACACACACACACACACACGCACACACACACGCCTAAAGAGCTGTTTCATAACAGGATGGAACAGGGGGAAGCCGTATATACAAAGCCAAAGCGATATTGAACAACTCAAAGGGGCAACAAGACATCTCAGGTTTCTTTCTGTCCTTTCAAAGCGTTCAAGAGGTAATCCCGGAGCGGGGGGGGGGGGGGAAAGGGGGGGCCGTGAGTTCCCCTCTTCATTACCCGTCCCACCAACACACTCCATTAAGTGGGACAGCCCTGAAGTGCTCGTAATAGGTGCTAGTTGTCCGAGAATTATAATTTTTATCTACCTCTACAGATGTCGGGCCCAGCCAAAACCGCGTGTAGCCTGGGAGTGTCTGAGCCTGTCTGTACACACACACACACACACACGCACACGCACACACACACACGCACGCACACACACACACACACACTCGTGCGGGCCCCTCAAACGGTGCGTCGCAGACACTGATAGAGCTCTATTACTTTAATATGAAAATTACAACCATGTGAAATTTTTTCTCCCGTGGATCAAACATACACGGCTGCTGACCGCAACATATGGCCGCCCACCCCGCCTCCCCCCCTCCCCCCCCCTCACCCCCTCACCCACCCTCACCCACCCTCACCCCCTCTCTTTCCTCACTTCTCGGTCCCACCCTCACCGTAGATTAGGCCTGCTTCTTTAGTTCCACACATCAGTTTGTCTCACCTCTGTCTCTCTCTCTCTCTACCTCTGTCTCTCCCCCTCTCTGTCTCTCTCTACCTCTCTCTCTCTCTCTCTCTCTCTCTCTCTCTCTCTCTCTCTCTCTCTCTCGCTCTCTTGTCTCTTTCTCTCTTCTCGTCTATTTTCCCTCGTTTATCTTCGTTGTTTTTTTTGTTTCCTCTCATCGTCTGTTTGTTTTCGTTCTGCCTCCTCTCTCTCTCTCTCTCTCTCTCTCTCTCTCTCTCTCTCTCTTTTCTCTTTCGCTCTCTCTCTCTCTCTCTCTCTCCTCTCTCTCTCTCTTTCTCTTTCGCTCTCTCTCTCTCTCTCTCTCTCTCTCTCTCTCTCTCTCTCTCTCTCTCTCTCTCTCTCTCTCTCTCTCTCTCTCTCCTCTCCTCTCTCTCTCTCCTGTTGATGGATTTGTGGCGGTTGGTATCCGTGTTCCGGGAGATGGGTTTGAATCCCAAAAAAAAGTCAGGGCTGGGGGGTGGTCGGGGGTGTGGGGGGGGGGGGGCGTAAAGGGGATAAGCGGGGGTAATTCGTACTGGTTGGTTCAGCTGGGGATTCTGGGATAAATGGAGCACAGCAAGAGTTGGCCAGTACTACCCTCCTTATATAAATACAATCTCACACACGCACACACACACACACACGCACACGCGCACACGCACACACACACGCACGCACATGCCCTCATGGTACCCTCTTTCTGAAATACAAGCACATAGAACTTTCCCCCCCACACACACACACACACACACACACACAACACACACACACTCACACACACACACAGGCACATACACACACACCCACATACACACACTATCCCAGTACGCTGTCCTGATCAAAAATCATAACTTATCATTTACACACTACATACTACTCTACATTAGATTTTTCCTTAGATGTTTGGCCTCAACTCCATATCCCCATTAAGGTAAAGGTAACACACACACACACACACACACGTGGTGCAAGTGAACTAAATATTAACATTGCCGTATGTACCATGCGCCAGAAATATTTGGCAAACAGAATAGAATAATAATAATAATAATAATGATAATAAATGAATATAATCGCAAATGAATAGCGGTAGTAATTTCAAAAACCAGAGCCATTACCACCTCACACCCGGCTGTGGCAGAACCACCGCCACCGTGTCCCTCAGAGGCCAGACAGAGGAGTGCTTATATGTACGGCCAGGAAATAATGACATTTATCTGGAATTAACCAGAGCACCTGAAGAGCTCTGTGTGTGTGTGTGTGTGTGTGCCTCACCTCGCTGTGCCACGTGGCCCGGCAGCTCAGGAGTGACTCTGGTGGGGTGGTGGGGGGGGGGGGGGTGGGTGAGACCTCGACAGTCTAGACGCCGTATAAACGATCAAACACTTAATCTCACTCAACAGGTTACAGTTTTTTAAAAACCCACTCCTCACCCCCAACACCCCCAACACCCCCGCCCCGCCCCCCTCACCCAACACAATATCCTCCGCTCACCGCCGGGGGAGAGAAAGGTGTTGCCACGGCCGCCGCCGCCACCACCGCCGCCGCTTTTCATTTGCTTGTTTTACAGGCGTCGAGACGTGTAAATACATTATGAGCTCAGTCCCCACTGGGTTGGTTCGCTTCCTGTGTCTGGCCTTACCAGCGTCTACAATGGCAGCCACTTTGAAAAGCCTGAACTGCGCACACCTGGACAGGAGAGCCGAGGTAGCGCTGTAGCTCGGGAAACGGGACACTAGACAAGCTGTGTTGTGTGGGATTGACAACAACCCGCCCAGGCATGAAATAGGCCCTCCTAAAACTCGATACGTTACACAGGCACACACACACGCGCACACACACACACACACACACACACACACACACACACACACACACACACGGCAAGTACCCCTTTAGTACCAAGGAATCCCATGGCACGTCCTTCCATCCCAGCCAGCCAGTAAGTCAGTGGAAGACCAGCTGATTTTGACTGAATGAAAACTAAACCTGTAGTATACTACAGCAACCTGCCCAGACACAACAGTAACAGCAGCCTGCTTCACCTGATGCCTGCCATGGACTCAGAGGACACGGGGCGAAGGAAAAAACACACACACACACACACACACACACACACACACACACACACACACACCAAATGACCACACGAGACACGACTTCTTAAATCAAATGTTCAAGGGTGCATAAGAGAAGACAAAACAAAACAGGCCTTGTTGCCGTTGAAACAGGGCAAGGACAAGGACACAAAAAAACTCTTAGCTTGGTTAACCCTAGCCGCTAGTCTTGTAGCCGCTGGTCTGGTAGCCGCTTAGTCTGGTAGCCACTGGTCTGGTAGCCGCTGGTCTGGTAGCCGCTAGTCTTGTAGCCGCTGGTCTGGTAGCCGCTTAGTCTGGTAGCCGCTTAGTCTGGTAGCCGCTGGTCTGGTAGCCGCTGGTTTGGTAGCCGCTAGTCTGGTAGCCGCTGGTCTGGTAGCCGCTGGTCTGGTAGCCGGTTAGTCTGGTAGCCGCTTAGTCTGGTAGCCGCTGTCTGGTAGCCGCTGGTCTGGTAGCCGGGTCTGGTAGCCGCTGGTCTGGTAGCCGCTGGTCTGGTAGCCGGTTAGTCTGGTAGCCGCTTAGTCTGGTAGCCGCTGGTCTGGTAGCCGCTGGTTTGGTAGCCGCTAGTCTGGTAGCCACGAGTCTGGTAGCCGGTTAGTCTGGTAGCCGGTTAGTCTG
>PIJE02002075.1:68509-71009 GCA_002895965.2 Coryphaenoides rupestris | reverse complement strand
CTCCCCTCCCCCCTCCCTCCCTCCCCCCCCCTCCTCCTCTCCCCCTCTCCTCCTCCTCTCTCCTCCCCTCTCCCCTCTCCTCCTCTCTCCTCCTCTTCCTCTCTCCCCTCCTCCTCTCTCCTCCTCCTCCTCCACCTCTCCTCCTCTCTCCCCTCCCTCCTCCCCTCCTCTCCTCCTCTCTCTTCCACCTCTCTCCTGTCCCTAAACAGACTGGGGGTCTGCAGCCGCCCCCACCCACCCCCTCTCCCCCCACACCACCCACACACACACACACACACACACACACACACACACACACACACACACACACACACACACATATAACCAATCACACCTGTCCACCCGGCAAAGGAACGACACCATGGCGTCAATGGCGGTAGACACGATTCTGCCAGCAACAGATTATTCTTATTCTTATTATTAACCTCCTCCCTCCTGCTGGCCAAGTACATCCGCGTCCAATCTGTTCCATCGCCCAGAGGTCAGAGGTCACTGGGCACGGATGTTTTAGCCAAAGGGCTGGACTTGCCAACTGACTGCCGAGGGTTTATAGATCAAACGTTTGTTCTTCCGTCTCTCTCTCTCTCTCTCTCTCGCTCTCTCTCTCTCTCTCTCTCTCTCTCGAGCCATGACCAATCGAATGCAGCACAATCCAACTGTGACTAACCAACATGCAGGGTTATGGAGTGAGTTTCATCACCACACACACATCACACACTTCTCCCATCACGTCACGGTTATATCCAGGCTGTCACGGCCGATTGATCGATCGATCGATCAGTCAATCAGCCGCCCTGGAGACTTAACATTTGGTCACGGTTCCCACTCTGCAATACGGCACAGAGATGATGTTGGTGGTGGTGGGTGGTGGTGGTGGTGGTGGATGGTGGGTGGTGGTGGTGGTGGTGGTGATGGTGGTGTGTGAGTGGTGATGGTGGTGGTGGGTGGTGGTGTGGTGGTGGTGGTGGGGTGGTGGTGGTGGTGTGATGGTGGTGGTGATGGTGGTGGTGGTGGTGTGGTGGATGGAGTATGGAGGTTGGATGTTGGAGATGATGGTGGTGATGGTTATGGGCCGTGATGTGTTCTAGGCGGATGGGGGTGGTCGTTTTTTGTGGATAATGGCTGTGATCGGCGGAAGAGGGAGTGTGGGCCTATGTATCGGTCAGGGGCTGGGACTATCCGTGACCCTGGCGGGGTGCGGGTGTGGGGGTGGGGCAGGCGTGAAGGTTCCGTGACAGCCCGGTCGACAGCAGAAGCCGGTCCCAGGTGTCGTGTCGCAGATACGGAAACATTCAGTCACAGTCTCAGCCTCAAATGACATCACAGGCCACACTACTCCCTAGAGATTCTGAAGTATGCCTCACACACACCACACAACAGACACAACACACACACACAGCACAGCACACAGACACAACACCACACCACACACACACAGACACACACACACACACACACACACACACACACACACACATACACACAGACACACACACAACACACACAACCCAAGCGTGAGAAAAGGAACAGCTCCGGTGAGAATAGGAAAAGACACCTTGAAAATTGACTCGGCACAAAAAATGTTAATGGAAAATTGAATAACGAGGCTGTTCAATTATTTAATAATAACGCAATCTCAGACACTTTCTTTCTATTTTACACACAAGGTTGTTCAAATGTGGGCCAACCTGGAAACAAAAGAACCCTTCAGATAACCTTCAAATTAGTAGTAGAACTGGAAACATGCGTGTGTTGTTTACCACTCACCTACTTTTATATGTTTTTATATGTTTTAGTTCAGATTGAGCTAAAAAGCAAAATAACGACCATCCGTCACGTTCTCATTTAAATGCACTTTAATGCCTTTAAATTTAAAAACCAGCGGAGGAACAACGTTGCTTTAGCGTTGGCCGAACATTAAAACGCACTTGACCGTGAACACCGGGGCTGGTAGCTGGTCGCTGGTACCTTCTGTGCGTTCCTCCCTGGACGGACTATTCATTATTGTTTTAATCCAGTGGTGGGCCCCCAGTGTGGTGTTTTCTCACAGGTAATTGTGAGCAGAGGTGGTGGTGGCGGTGGCGGTGTGTAGGGGGGTGTAATTATCCGGTGATAAATGAGTTTTCGCTCCTCATTGTCGAAGGAAGGTCACCGTGTCAATTAAAGTGTCCTGGTTGTCGCCGCGGCGCCCCCAAAAGCCAATTCCAGCCGTTCAAGGTGCCCAGAGGTGCTCAAAATCAATGATCTGAGCTGAGATTTCTCTTGTGGCAAGTATTAAATTTTTTTTATATATATATATTTGTACGGATATAATGCCTGCAATGCTGTGTTAAAAAAAAACACATCAACATCAACATTGCATTGATTCTCCTACAGCTGGGACTCTGTTTACCATTTAGATGCTTTTTTTTTGTCCAAAGCAACTTATGGTGATTTCAGGTCCCGGTCGTTCAAAAGGGAGAAGGTTAAAGGTTAAAGGATGCCTACAGACAGCATCACC
>PIJE02002075.1:26009-66009 GCA_002895965.2 Coryphaenoides rupestris | reverse complement strand
ACATTATCCTGCCCTTCTCCCGGTTACTTTCTGAGATAATTAGTGGACACACCGATGGACAGTTGTAGACGATATGTATGTTGTGTTTATTTGTGTAGGTTTCTGTTTGCAGGAGTGTTTGTGGATCAGTTGCAGTCGCTTAACGGCCGTAGCAAGACCAGAAAGGACGGCGCTGCTGCAGCAATCCAATCAACACCCAATCATAAAAAAACCTTCATAAAAGTGTGTACAAATACAAGCAAGCGCTATTTTTCAGAGCATTATTGTCAAATAATCTGTTTTTACTGGAGGAGGAGAAAGTGAAGTGTTAAATGTAACACGTATTGGTTCCAGAGGATTTACCCAATCCAATGCGTTTCAGAGACGGGTTTAAGTACTTAACGGCATTAACAGATCTGAAAAAAATAAGTCAACTGATAAATTACATTACAACCCACCCAACATCCACACCTTCCCCCGAATCGCCGTGATACAGCGTTCCTGATCTAGGCGAACCGCACGCCTGCACGGACGACCATAGCAGTTACAGTCGGCCATTTAGCATTTTGTAACATTGCTGTGGATGTGCAGTTTCGCGAAAGGTTTCGATTCTGCTCTTTCAAATTCTCTGTTAAAGTCTTTGTTTCTTCATTGCTATTCGAGCAGTTTTGAACAAACTCCCCAGAAAATATTGGCTTCAAGTCAATTACGAATCAGCTATCGAATTGTTATCAGCTTAGTTGACCGGTTTGGGTGGAAGATAGATGGTCTGACTGAAGAAACGTCTACAAGACTGAATCATGAGTCATCTGTGAAAAAAGCTAAAGCTAGTTGAGTCATCTCTAAAATGTAACAAGTTCTCCTCCAATCACAGCAGCACATCAAGCCCAAGCAGGTACTTCGTATTTAAGACATGGTAAAAAAGAAATGTTGACTCTTTTCTTTGGTCTTTTTCTTTTCCTTTCCTCGATTCCGCCGACTTTCGACAGAACACCAGAACGGAAAACCATCCATCCAGTGCTCAGACATGCTTGAAGTGTACACACTGACCTTTACTCACACTCCCTCCACCGCCACCCCCCTACCTCCCCCCTCCCCCGCTCCCTCCCTCCGCCACTTAAGTCCCGGCCACGAGACGGCGGTCTCTCCATCGTGCGGGGGACCCCGAAAGTCCTGGTCGCCACATTGTTCTGGGCTTGCCGCCGCCGCCGCCTTGCCTTGTCATTGGAGGTGAAATCAACAAAGACAAACCCATTTTAATTTCGTCCGCAAGATGACTCACTCCCAACGACGCGCGGCGGTTTACGTTCACGTCAATCGCTCCACTTTGCTAATTCCCGCCCCCCCCTCCCCCCCTCCTCACGAGCGCGTTCGACCTTGGAGCATCGACCTCGGCAGTTAAACCGAACACACAGAAGGTTGAAGCAATTTCGACATTTGGTCCACGTACCCCCCCCACCCCTCCCCCGCCGCAAAGACATTAGCTCCCGGTGTCCGCGTCAAGTCGCCCTCTCGTCGTGTAAACCAATCAATTTGCGGCGTGATTTACGAGTTAAGTGTGGGGGGGTGTCCACGTTCACGCAGGCGTGTCGGCGCTCGCCACACGCACACAGCAAACGCTGTACACACACACGCCATGTAAGACACATGACAAGCGCGTGAGGCGTGTCTTCGGATTCGATGGCAGCCCTGCGTCGAACCCGCGTTAAACCCATGTGGTCGTAATGGCTTGGTGGGAGCTTAGCTATGCAGCACGCGTCTTCCTCATGAGTTCATGATCATTGAGGAGCGACCTCGTCCTCCTCACACGAGGTTTTAACTACATACTGTGTTTTTACATTATGTTGTTAAAAGCGGTCCAGCTATATTCTTCTTCTTCTTCTTCTTTATTATTATTATTATTTTACTGCTCTTCATATTCCAGAAGTTCTTAAAAAACTGGTTATTACCGACCACTTTCCTTCATGTTGGATTTCAGCACCAACAGAAATATTCTTTACACGTATTTGAGATCTTTCCATTTTTAGCAGCGAGCAGATAGATTTCAAACAAGATAAGATAAGATAGAACTTTATTCTTGTGCCAGAGGTTGCTCAAAAATAACACAACAACATAAGAATAAAGACAATAGAATAGTAAACGTACAGTGAATAAGCCTAATAGAAAAACAATATACGTAAGATATTTTGTCAAATATCTTACGTATATTTTTCTTTTAGGCAACAAACAGAACCTCCCTGCTAGTGTAGCGGTGGCCGCTCTCTGACAGGTTGATGCAATCACAGTGATGAGCGCTAGCAGCTAGCATGGATTAGCAGGGATTGCAATACAGTCGCCCTGCGGGGACCCTCAGGGAGGCCCCTGCAGGCCCACCAGCAGCAGGGGCCTGAGCCTCCGAGTGCATCTGGCGGTTGAGCCGAGGTCAAGCGGAGATAGCATGGTCGACGTTAGCCCGGTGGGGTTATGGTGACGCTAGCCAGGGGGGGGAGAACTAGTCTGGGTGCGTTAGCGTGGTGGAGCTATGGTGACGTTATCCTGGTGGAGCTAGCCTGGTGGAGTTAGCTTGGTGACGCTAGCTGGTGGAGTTCGCGTGGTGAAAGTAGCTTGATGAAGCTAGGTGGGTGACACTAGCCTCGTCACGCTAGCCCACTGCATGGTTGAAATATAAAGTAACCATGTTGTGTTAAGATCTGTATGATGGAAGATAAAAGTGATATTGCTCTATATTCCCTCTATTATTATTTGCGTGTACAATATTTTATAACTTCATAAGGGGGCCAGAGTCGTCTCACCATTGGTAGGAGGGGTTGCTGATTTGATTTCCCAGCTTCTCTTAAGGTTCCTACGAGCAAGACAACAAATTCCCCAAACCGGCCCATCTCCCTGTTGGTTTTAGTGGGCAACAATATACAGTGCTGTATAAATGTACGACTTTTACCATTACCATTTGATTTAGGTTGTAATGTTTTTACAACTATTCCACTAAACAGAGCCGGCACCAAGCTGCTGATGCTTTTAGTGGCCTAAAATATATCACGCAATATAAAAGTAGCATATTCACCATTTCTTTCTTCTCTTTTGTGTTGCAAGACTTTCCGCATCAAATGATGATTTCATTTTTATTGCTATCATTCACTGTTAATTGTGGACTGCCAGAAGCGGCCTGTGCATCCAATAAACAACACACACGGGTTTTTATCTGCAAAACATTTCATTCCAAAGCTATTCTCCACAACGCCGTGGCTCCACGCGCTCGGGAACGTTCTGCGTTGCCCCCTTGTCACCCCCCCCCCCCCCCCCCCTCCCTCCTCCCCCCCTTCCACATTCTTTATTGTCTTTTCGAATGCTTTATTGTCACCTGGCTGAAGCTCCGGAGGGGGGGTCAAGATGAAATGAAAGTAAAGAAAAAACTAAAAGTCTGCGAGAGAAAACTTTTTCAAATCCAATTGTTGTTCCTCCATTTGTTGCATTAAACACAGGCGGCCATCTGTCGGACTGGAACCGACAAGCATCGCCGCGACAACGCGAACGCCGCTCGTCGTACCGCCACAGACACACGCGCTAAAAATACCCTCAGCTCGCTCCCGCCGCGGACTCGCTACCGCTCTCCCTGTATACAGCAACACCCTCCTGTGTCAGGCGGGGAGCAGGCATACAGGCAGGCAGACAGGCAGGCAGACAGACAGACAGACAGGGAGGCAGTCAGGCTCCAGAGTTCGAGTCATTCAAAATGAAATTAAAGCCATGAACAAAGCGGCTAGCTTGGTTGTGCCCGCTGCAGATGTGCTCGGTCCTCCCAGACGCAGCATCGTTCCCCTCCCAGGTCCACCGGGGAGGAGGCTGCAGAGTTCATTAGTATTCAGAATAAAATAAAGCCCTCAAACAAAGCAGCTGGTTTGGGTTGGCCGGGTCCGCGTCTGGATCAGTGTTGCTTGTTGTGGACTCCAAAAGCCCTCTCCCAGGACCAGGAACAAACTCTTAGGCCCAACAGAGAGCAGGCCGGGGAGGAGAGTGACTTGCCACACTGCGATCTGACCACAAACAAAGAGTGTGTGTGTGTGTGTGTGTGTGTGTGTGTGTGTGTGTGTGTGTGTGTGTGTGTGAGAGAGAGTGTGTTTGTATGGTGGGTTAGACAGTTAGGATTACCGCAAGCTATGGACTGTAGCAGCACTCTCACACAGCAACTTAGAGAGTGAGAGAGAGAGAGAGAGAGAGAGAGAGAGAGAGAGAGAGAGAGAGAGAGAGAGATCAGGAGCGAGCAACAGAGAGCGTGAAAGAAAAGTGCCAGCAGGATAATTCATGATTCACAATAAATGAATACTCACAAAGAGGCTAGTTTGTTTGTTTGGTTAGCTACCCAGTAGGGATTGTCCAATTGAGTGCTATCATTTGTGTTGTGACTTTTACTTGACCATCTTGTTAACTGTGTTGTTGTTTGTTGGGTGTAGACATTGCGTCTGATTCTGCAAAGATAATTTCACCTCGGGGAATAGAAACATGAGATTTGAACTCCATCTGTGAAATCCTCTCCCGCTTTCCCCCTTCCTTCTCTTCCCCCCATTCCCCTCGCTCCCCCTCCTGCCTCCTCCCTCCTCCCCCTACCAGGCAGTAGGCGACTGAGATGGGCGTTCGTCCAGAACCCCTGAGCCATTCCCCATGGTGGCCGCCCCCACCACCACCAGTGCCATCACGGCCCCCGCTGCGACCGCTTCGCCCACCGCTGCTGCTGCTGCTGCTGCTGTTGCTCAGCGGAGGCGCCCCCCCCCACGGCTGCCAGGCCCGGCCGTTCGGGGTGCCCACGCCCGCCGTGAACGTGGCGGTGGTGTTCAGCGGCTCGGCGTACCAGGCGGAGATCAAGGGGCGCCTGAGCCGCGAGAACTTCCTGGACCTGCCGCTGGAGGTGAACCCCATCACGGTGCTGGTGAACAACACCAACCCGCGAGCGCTGCTCACGCGCATCTGCGACACGCTGACGGCCAACCGCGTGCACGGCGTGGTGTTCGAGGACAACGTGGGCTCCGAGGCCGTGGCCCAGATCCTGGACTTCATCTCCACGCAGACCGCCGTGCCCATTGTGGGCATCAGTGGGGGCTCCGCCGTCGTGCTACCGTATAAGGTCTGTGTGTGCGTGTGTGTGTGGGGGTGGGGCGGGGTTCAAGGGTGGGGGTGGGGTTGGGGAGAGGGGGGGGACTGGGGACACATACACAAACAGAGTCATCTGTAGACACACACACACACTCATACACTTATACAAGCTGAGAAGTGATTCAAAGTGTGTCGCAGACACACGGTGACACACCTGCATGCAAATCTAAGTTCACACACACACACACACACACATCTGTAGACACACACACACTCATTCAAACTGAGAAGTGATTCAATGATTCGCAGACAGACAGTTACATACCTGTAGACAAACCCACATGCACACGCACACACACACGAACACACACACACACACACACACACACACACACACACACACACACACAGGCGCACACACAGAGACATCTGTAGACGCACACACTCACACACTCATACAAATTGAGAAGTGATTCAATGATTCGCACACACAGTGACACACCTTTATGCAAACCTAAATACACACACACACACACACACAGACACACACACACACAGCTGACGTATTGAGGGTTGTCGATGCAATGTTGTTGTTGTTTACATATCTCAAATACTATTTGGGATATCGTAACCTTAGCTCACCAGAACATCCCGGAGAGGAAGGCCACTCCTTGTTCTAAAATCGTAAACGAGGTCCTCGGAGCACTTTAGACCTGTCCACCTGCATCTCCAGCCCCCCCCGGGGAGAGCTCCTGTCCAGCCGAAGGTCACATGATTTCCCTTGTCAGGTGTTAACGCTTGTCAGGTGTGTTTATTTTGAAGCGCCGGGCTCGTGAAGTGAAGCGCTTACAATGCCCTTTTCCCCCGTAATTCATTCATTCAGTGGTTTTGCGTTTCATGTTGTGATCCGCTGAGCTCATGCCCTCCGAGGAAAAAAGTCCTGATTAAGGATTCTGGAGCAAGGGGTGAGTAACAGTGTTCAGAATAGAACAGTTCATGTGTTTTTATCCACGCAAGTTTGGTTAACAATTGCAGAGACAAGCAAGGGTGCTGTCTGAACTCACTAAAGTTTCAGCACCGCGGACAGCTCAAATGAGGCTTTATTTCAGGCTTTGACATTTAATTGTTATATATCTATATATGTGTGTGTTTTCAGTTATGACAGCTACATAGTAAGTGTCCATGTTTTTCAGGTAACATGGGGCATGCCTTTTGGTTTACTCATGGAGTTTGTAAGCCAGCGGTACACCCATGACTAGCGCCTCCTGGTGGCCTGATTACATCGTAGTTATCTTTTACATCATAGTTGTAGTAATGATGACTTCATCCATGTTGTTTTCCACATCATTGAGACTAAACACACAAGTTGCCTACCAGCACTGATGCTGATTTATGTCGACACAGTACGATATGCAGCTTCTAATGCTTCAGTTGTAGTTCAATTGTATTAAAGTCAGAATGTATTCATGAAGTGAGCAATGGGCATTCGTGTAGCCAAGATAGTAGTTAGCGCGTTTAACTCCCGGCCGAACAGTACTGGGTTCGATCCCCAATGTCCTCAGTGTACCTGCTGGTATCCTTGCGCAAGTTACCCCCTGACCCCTAACCTGTCATGATTGACATGGAAAAACTCAAAGAAAGTCGTTTTGGATGTAAAAGAATAGTAAATAGTGAACCTATTTGAATGCCAGTATGTCATTCATGTATGGGACTGCATCTAATTCAGATGAGTAGTCATAGCTGGAGCCTCCTCTAATCCCCCGGCCCCCTGCTGGGCCGATGGTCTTCCAACACATATGTCGCCATAGCTCCCGCCGTTCACCAGCGGGTCTGCAGATTATAAATAACCTGGCCGTCCTGGGCCCCCGAGTCCCAATCAGCATCAAACTTTCTTTTTTTTTTACCTCGTCAATAACCACAATCGGAAAAAAATAATCCTTTAAATAATCCCTTCAATGCTTGTGTCCACAACCTCAAAGAGAAGCTATTTAGGATTAAAAATGAATGAGGATGCAAATTATGAAAAAAAAAATTTGCACAATACAATCCATATGTATTATTATTTTATGAATGGAACGGCTTCTCTCATTGTCGTTGTTTTAATTTTGGGTGACAAGTGCAGACGTGGCAGATTGTAGGTTTGAATTATGTATGAACAACACGGTTTAGATGAGGTTGGAATAGACAGGAGCGGCCCACCACCGCGTCAGCAGAACGCTGGGAACCCGGGGCGGTCTGAAGCGTTTCCTCTCCGATCTTCTTCCTGATGTTGACGGGCCCATTAGGACGTCGTGACGTAACGTCCCGCCGCATAAATCTGTGGAAAATTCAAAAAGCGAAATGGGGACATGAACGTCAAAGTGGTTATTATGGGTGTGTGTGTGCATGCATGTGTGTGTGTGTGTGTGTGTGTGTGTGTGTGTGGCATCCCAGTCTAACGGAGGCATCCTTGAGCAAGAATCCTAACCCCTGCCTGCTCCTTAATCACACACAAATGCTAACACGCAACACGTATGTTGAAAACAATATCCCCACGATCTTATAATACATTTAATTTAATTTATATAGCGCTTTTCTAGGTACCCAAAGTCGCTTATCTGATGCATCCTCCCTCCATTTTCAAATGCCCTGAAATGCTACGCTTTACCCGCGAGGAAAATAACAGATAAGGGACATACAATGACCCTGTGGGTGCGTTTGATTTATTTTGTTTTTTACTCCAAGAAAAAGCAATTGTGACGGTTCACTTCCTCCCAGTAAAGCTTAGAGGGAAGAGAAACGTTTATGTTTGTTTATAAGTTGTTTGTTTGTCTTTTTAGCAAAAGTCGTTATCCACAGAAACTTATCCACAGGTGAGAACAACCCAAACACTGCAATGCGATCGATATCGGAGTGACTGCATTTTCCCACCAAACAATTGAATACACAGCAGAATAGCAATAGGTCTATTTGTCCACGTAGCCACTGACTTCTGAATGTGTCTAAATCTAAAAAGCCCACTTATCTGCTTGTCTGCAAAAGAGCCTGCGATCGAAACAGCCATAGATCAACTTCTAACTCCCGTGAACGGAATGAAAGCGGTTTTAATATCGTCAACCAATCACAGATCAATGGATCCTCTCGGGGGGGAACAACAGAGTGGGCACGGCGGTAGATTAATTGATCACCGTGACGACGGGTGGCCCACAAAGCGCGCATTTGGAATGCTAAGCAGCTCCAATGTAAACTTTTCTTTACAGTGCAAAGACTTCGCAGACGAACCAGCGGTTAGGAATATCGACCAGGCGCACGCGCTAACCAGGCCCCTATTGTCACAGGGCAAACAAGGCCCTCGTCCAGGGCCCCATAATAATCATAAGAGGGACCCGAACCCAAATGCCAATATTTGGAATGTTAATTAAGAATAACAGGGTGTCAAGGTAACAAAAGCCTACCCAGCAGTCACCCAATAGAAGTGGCAGAGAGTGTTCATGAGGATTTCATCAGGATTTTATTTCAGGGTTTTGCAGCAGCCAACTTAACTTGTAAATTGAAGCTATCTCTTCGGTGTGCTAATTAGCCAAAGCCTGAGGGTTGGCTCGACACTCAACAACACTCAATAACGATGCAAGCCTTAAACTTAACCGAAAAACAAAAAACATCCCACATAAAAGTACACGTACATAACAGTCGGCGTCCAAACAACCGACGTGTTCACAGATAGACTTTCCAGAGAACATCGTGTCTCGGTTTTGTAAGCTAGCATGAATCGCTCGTTATTATTCCAACTGACATGTCTGACAGGTAAAGGTACTTCAAGGGCGCGTTCGCGGGGCACAGCATGCGATGTACCGGAATAAACCCAGTAGGCCAGACCCGGAGAGCCCAGGGTTACGACCAAACGCGTCAACTTTATACTTTTTTCGTTCTATTTTCCTCGCTCTCTCTCTGTCTCGCTCTCTTAATGTCTCTGTCTCTCTCTCTCTCTCTCTCTCTCGACTTCATCCTAAAACAGACTGGCCTTTCCCCTCAACTCCCTCTTGATTTTAGACAGACAGACGAGACCCAGATACAAAACAGAACAGCCCGTCCCGGCGCAGGGAGCGGACAGCATCATCATCTAGAATTACTGGAGCCAAATGTAAATGAAGGCTCCCCAGATCGATTCCCTTCTGACCAGAAAAGTCTACGGACAGTTCATCACTGTGGTGAACGAGTCAAACACGGATGCCAGTGCTAACCTCAATTGATATAGCTTAACTGATATAGCCCTGCCCCCCCCCCCAGCCATTTCATCAGGAGCAGTTTATTATCATTGACTTACCTAGAAGGTGTTTCCATCCAAAGCAACTTACAGTGAGTTCAGGTGCATTTCATTCAGGAGCAGGTAGCAGTGGTTTGACCGGTGATCGAGGCCAGAAGCCTTAGGCTCGGAGCCCAACGCCCCGACCACTACGCTCGGCTGAAACCTAAGCCGAGGTGCCTTGCTCGAGGGCACCTGCTCAAGCCTCAGCTACCAAGGCGGTGGCCGGCGTCCAACTAATAACCACGCCTGCCTACTCTGTCTGCCTCTATAATGCCTCTCTCATAAACGTGTCTGTGTTCACATCAAAAGTGTTCTAATTCCAATGCCATCGTCATAGAAACGTCAGCATAGGGGTGGGGGTTAGGGCGGAGGAGTTGGCGGGGGGAGTTGGAGGGGGTTGGTGAAGTGTCTGTTCCTCGCCCGTGAGCCGCACTCGCCGTGACGTCAGCCAATCAGGATATGGGCCGTGGTCACGGGCGCCAGCATCCAGCACCACACTGGGAGCCACCGGCAGACATATGCTGGGGAGAGAGGGGGAGTGAGAGAGAGGGATGGTGGGGGAGGGAGAGAGAGAGGGAGAGGGTGGGGTAGTGAAAGAGAGGGGGGGGGTGGAGTAAGTGAAAGATCAAGAGAGGAGAGGCAACGAGAGAGATTGAGAGAGTGAGAATAGCAGAGAGAGAGAGAAATATGGGAATATGAAGAGAGCGAGTGATGGAAATGATGTAAGAGAAGATGGAGAGGATGTGAAGAGAGAGAGAGAGAGAGAGAGAGAGAGAGAGAGAGAGAGAGAGAGAGAGAGAGAGAGAGAGAGAGAGAGAGAGAGAGAGTCTAACTGACCAGTTGGACTTTCCCACTTCTTGCCTTCGTATCTGTATTTTATTATATACTGGAGTATTTAAGATATTCAAATATATATTATTTTAAAATATTTAAATAAACATCAAAGGCCAAGCCAACTGGGGCTCACAGGTGTAAACAAACTTACATTTACATTTATATTAACACTGCTCCTTTCACAATTACTATTTAGCAGACACTTGTATCCAAAGTGACTCACAGTGGATCGACATGCATGTCTCTAAGGAGCAGGTAGTGTTAGACAGTACAGAGACAGGCCATTAAGGAACAGGTATAGGGGTTAGACAGTGAATAAATAGACAGGCCATTAAGGAGCAGGTAGGGGTTAGACAGTACACAAACCGGTCATTAAGGAGTAGGTAGGGGTTAGACAGTACAGATACAGGTCATAAAGGAGCAGGTAAGGGTTAGACAGTACAGAGACAGGTCATTAAGCAGCAGGTAAGTGTTAGACAGTACAGATACAGGTCATAAAGGAGCAGGTAAGTGTTACAGTACGGATACAGGTCATTAAGGAGCAGGTAGGGGGTTAGACAGTGCAGAGTGCTGCTATTCAACTAGATTCCAACAGAGGGCGCTGTGTAAGATTGAACGTGTCCTCTCCCCTTTAATTGGATAGCGAGAATGCACCCCAGGCTGCGCAACTTGAACTAATTAACGAGTGCAGTGCGACTCTGCTCTCACGCAGTCCACACTGGACAACTTCTACGGCTCACTGAAGAAAACAGTTTTTGAATCTGGGCAGGCACACACAGAGGATGCTTGTCTTGTTTAGCTCCAGTATGTGTGCGAACAAAGGTTTTCTGTGATAAACTACATCATACATATCTCCCAGTTACAATTCATTCTCATAGGTTAGTTACATGAGTAAATCACACCAGAAAATGAATGAATGTATTCATGTATCAGACAATGTGTTTGTTCATATTAGCCTGATTTTCTTCATTCAGTGATGCAGGTCTGTACTGCAATGGTATAAGTTTGAGTTAACTACACAAGTAAAAAAAGTGTCAGATACAAGTAAAAACAGAACATGATTTGAGTAAAATGTATGTATATATTCATGAATATGAATAATATTATACTGCCTTGGGTCCATATTTATAACATAATGCAATATGTTTCATGCAGTGATGCATATCAGACAAGATGTAGGTAGTGTTAGGGGGTGAGGGGGGGGGAAAGACCCAGGCGCACAGCAATGGAGGAGAAGTCAGTTCAAGCACAAGCCCAGAGGGGCGGTTTAATAAAGAAAACACACAGGGGTTGACACAAACATCTGTCACAAAGAAATGTCGCAGGAGCTGTAGAGGGTTGCGGGTGGAGCAGGAGCTGTAGAGGGTTGCGGGTGGAGCAGGAGCTGTAGAGGGTTGCGGGTGGAGCAGGGTGAGGGCTCTGCAGGTTGGCACGGCTCAGCTGCGGAGATCCGGGATGCTGGGGTGCCGAGGAGAAGAAGGAGGGGAAGGGATAGTGATCCCTGGGACGGCAGCTGCAGAGGGGGTCCGGGATGCTGGAGAGACGAGGAGGGGACGGGGTGCGAGCAAAGGAACAATTATAATTTACGCTAACGGCGAGACATTAGCCCTCCTGGGTTCCCGGAGGAACTGGCGACTAGTGGAGTGTCGACCAGGTTCTTGTAGTGGTGGAAGGTGATTGGATACAAGGGACAGGTGCGGTGATTAATAATGACGAGCAGGTGCGCAGAGTCGTGCTTCAGGCAGCGTCATCGACGCTCCTGCCGTTGCGCATGCGCCGAGGAGCGTAGCGGGAGGGGGGGAGGCGCGGATGTGGAGGGGAGGAGGGGGGATGTGGAGGCGCGGATTGTGGAGGGGTGGAGGCGCGGATGTGGAGGGGGGGAGGGGCGGATGTGGAGGCGAGGACGGACGAACCGTAACAGGGAGGCTGGTTTAAAAGTTGACTGCATTGACATTGAAGTGACTGCATTCAAGTGGAATGTTTTATGTAAGTAATCTTTTCATTGTAACCTCAGAGTACTCCAGATTGACACATACAGCTGTAAAAAACATTATTAAGCAGAAAGTTCTTGTTTTTTGAAACCCATACCTTCTGGGCTGGCAAGTAGCCTATTGTAAAGCAATGTGTCATGTCTACCGAATTCACGTAGTTCAGCATAATTCAGTGCTATGTGTTTCACGTTTCAATTCAATTGTCCAATGTGTGGCCTTTTGCTTACTTTATCTAAGTCAGTATGGCCCTCTCGAAAAAGAAATGTGCCCACCCCTGGGTTAGACAGCACAGACAGGTCATTAAGAACCAGGTCTGACCCACGAGCACTATGTGAGCTCACATCTTCCACACAATACTTTGACAACATGTCAACCACAGAGAGACTGTCCTTTCAGTGATTTCTGGAGCACATGTGTTGGTCAACAAACATGTTCCTCTGGTCAAGAGAGCCGGCTGTGATTGTGATCTCTGCATTAAGTCTCTAAGCTGTGGACGGATGTAATCTTCTTTAGTGTGTGGGTGACTCCAGCGGCAGATTCATGACGCACCGCAGTGTGAGGGAAACCTCCGCATCTGAATGGACGAGGAAGTTGAGACTTAAGTGACGTCGACTCGATCATCTAAGGCAGTTGTTATAGAGCAGGGGGGAGGTAGGAGGTTCAATGCCCAATGTGCCCAGACCAACCTGTAGGCGTCCTGGAGCAACATGACCCCTGACCCCTGAATGACTTACAGACACATGATAGGATAAATTAGCCTGCTAAATAACACAATACTTCAAAAGACATTCAGAGGGTTGCAGATGCTGAGCAGAAAACATCTGTCGGTCGGTAACAGGGTTTCTCAGCCTGGCCGGGTTGCAGATTGCAGATGATTGCGGCGTGTTCGTTGGAAAGGCTGCCATGTTTGGACAGTACTTCCAGCCTTCGGGGAACAGACTCCAGGCTCCGGGCCAACGCTGCCCCCCCCCCCGCACAACACCCCCAGCCCCCCCAGCTCACAACGGAGCCTGGTCCTCCGGGCCCCCAGGCTCCGTTGTGAGCTGAGGGGATGGATGGGCCGACTCGAGAGTGTGGGTTTTTACAGTTATTGCTGTTTTTACAGCGAGGAAGCTACTATGTGCTGACGGGTGTCTGGCTGCTGTTGCTTGTTGCTGTCAGAGAGAGGGAGGGATGAATCCCACGTTGCCAATATCACGTGCATTAATACATATTGACGGGCCCTATGCCTTTATTTATTTATTATATATATATATTAGTGGTGGGACTCGATTAAAAAAATTTATCTAATTAATTAGAGGCTTTGTAATTAATTAATCGCATTTTAATCGCATATCTATTTGACACGAGAAGCAACATTTTCCAATTCAAATGGATTTTGGTATACGAGTGAATCAATGAATAGACATATATATATATATATATACGTTTAAGCAGCTAAATCCTGTTTATTTTAGCTACACAGACCAACAGTTTAACATAAAGTGCCATCTCTACCATTTCTACCATCTAAAATGGTAACAAAAAAAAAAAAACGGTCAAACGCGATCTCTTCCGGTTCAAACGCGGTCTCTTCCGGTCCGTCCATATTTGAGCCGCCAATTCGTCCACTGAGAAACGTTCCGTGGTGTTTGGAGTGCAAAAATAAAGTGCGATTAAAATGCGTTAATTATTTTAACGCGTTATTTTTTTCTGTAATTAATTATCGTAATTAACGCGTTAAAGTCCCGGCCCTAATATATATATATCTGTGTGTGTATTTAATCTGTGTGCTGCTTAGGCATGATGATGGATATAGGGATAAGTACTGTGGCCTGTAACACCAATTACACACACGGTTGCAGACAGACAGACAGACAGACAGACAGGTTTGCAGGGTTGGACAAACACTGTCGGTTGGTATGACGGGGTGAATTGTGAGGCTATATTGTTAGGAGCGCTATGTGAATGCAATCCATTTACCATTTACTTTAAGAACGTTAAATACCAGATTGATGATGTTGATTATAAAACCACAGGACCTATTCAATTATAACATTGAATAGAACATTTCAAATATGCTGACAAAAGACTTAACTACCGACATACAGTCACAAGAGCAAGAAGGCAATGTGTTTATTCTATTAGCGGTGCACGCAATAAATAGTTGAATATAGAGTTGTGCGACGTACAATGCTCTGGCCCTGGAGATAGACTTCCGGGGAGAGGTTGAATATAGAGGTGTGGACGGCCCGGAATGCCGTCTGGCCCTGGAGACTTCTGTGGGTTTATTGTTTATTGAGCTCTCCTCAGGTTAGAGACAGAGTGCAGTTGTCCTGGTCCTCAGCTAGCCTCACTGTAGGAATGGTGTTGCTCTCCTCAAACCATGCGTAGAAGGTGTTGAGCTGATCGGGCTGGGCATCACTGCTATTTCTCCCTTTTATAGTCTGTGATGGCTCGCAATCCACACCACATGTGTCTGGGGTCAGAGCTGTGGTAGTTAAACTCCCAACTTGTCCCTGAAGGCTCTTTTGGCATCTCTGATGGCCCTCCGAAGATCATATCTGGACCTCCTCAAGGCCTTCAGGTCCCCAGAGCTATAGGCAGAGGACCGTGCTTTTAACCTGCATTAACCCAGGGCTTGCAGCGAATGGAGACATTCACTGCAAGCCCTGGGTTAACACTGAACATCTGCCAGTCTGTCTGTAAAACAGTACCAGTAGAGTATTATTGTGTTCCTCACTCCAGCGTTGAACTGCCCGATAGACTGTTATTTCTTGTTTTAGTTGTCTGCAAGTTGGGAGGAGGAGAATGGAGATGTGATCTGCCTTACCAAAGGCAGGGCGGGGGAGGGGTTTGTAGCTGTTCTGTAATTATGAATAACAATGGTCAAGAGTCTGATCACCATGGGTATGAAAGTTAATGTGCTGGTGATATTTAGGCAAAACTTTCCTCATATTAGCTCTATTAAAGTCGCCAGCAACAATAGATGCTGCCGCAGGGTGAGCTCTAGTTCTCTAGTCCATTAATTACTCCATACAGGTCATCTAGCGTGCACGTTTTATCTGCTTGTGGGGGAATGTAGACTGCTGTGATTATCACAAAGCTGAATTCCTGAGGGAGGTAGAAGGGCCGTACTTTTATAGGTAAGAGCTCAAGGTCTGGTGAGCAATGTGTTGTAAGTACTGCTCCGTCAGAACCCCAGTGAGAGTTGACTATAATTCATACACCTCCGCCCCTGAGTTTACCTGACTGCCTTGCTCTGTCCTGCCGGTAGATGGAGAAACCATCAGGGGCAATGGCCGAGTCGAGTACCGTAGAGTCTAGCCATGTCTCAATAAACGCCATTACGCAGCAGTTCGCAGTATCCCACTGGAAGTTAATCCGTGCATGTAGTCCCGCCCCCCCTAGTTACTGTTGCTATGCCCCACAAGCTTTCCCACAGCTCTGCAGCATGTTAGTAATGTCCACTGAACAACGCCCCCCTGCTGATGATTCTCTCTCAAGGATTCCTGACAATATCGCTGTATGTTATTTGCCAAATGCCGCTACTTTATCTAAGAGAGTTGTACAGAAAGGTCTGAACTATTTGACACAAGGATATATCCATGACATTCGGATTTCGGACGGAGCAGACGACAACATAAAACTTGATGCTAAGTGTTGGTGATCTATGCTGAAGACACAAACGCCTCAAACTCCACATTGAAATTCGTCAGGACAAAATGGTGGAGTCCTACTGCACATGTAAAGCAGGGTGAGTACGTTAGTGATGTGTTTACAATGAAAATAAGCCTAAGATCTGCTAACTACTAGCTACAATGGGCTAATCACCTAGCTATGCTAATCACACGATGGCGCGGTAACAATCTGGTCCTAGCGAAAAAAAACATTTCACTGCTCAATGTACCTGTACACTGAAATAGGTGACAAATAAACCTTTGAATTTGAACTAATTAGTGAGCTTTGTAGATTTTTGTGTCAGCACTGCTGTAAATTGATGTGTGGAGTCGCTATCAACCATTTGATTGTTGCACTTGTGAACTTTCAGTGTTTTAAGAACATCATAAAAACCACTGCATTCAGTAATTGCCTTATCAGATACAGAACCTGTAAATAACTCACAAAAGTGACAGAACCACTTGGATCACATCCAGTCAATGCTTTGAGGGTTGTGCTTGACTTATAGTCACTATAAAGCTGACTCTGTAAAGCCAGTGCAGATGACACCTGGGTCTTACATTCAGTACCATCAATAATGACTAAAGTAGAAGGACATTATTTTCTAAAGTTTTCAGGCATGTTTTTAATAATAATGTCTCTATGAGGCCATATGTAGTTGTCCAAATTTAAAATACATAATCTCTATCCATGTATTAAAAACAAGTCCTGCAGACTGCATGGATACTCCAAATCTGGATGAAACGCGCTCCCTGTAATCTCTCTGGATATCTGTGGTCATTATTGCACGTTCCCCAAGCGCATCTAAGAACCATGTTGTTCTAACTAAATGTAGCTGTAGTCTAATCTATGAACACAACAACGCGGGACAAGCTTTGTTTGTGGGACATCATGGCGGCTCTGTTGCAAGGGGCGTGGTCTTAAGAAATCAGGCAATCTTATTGGTTATTATTCTCCGCGTGACTGACAGGGTGGAAAGGTCCATTGATGTACGAACATCCAAAAATGCTTGTTGCTCATACTGGATAAGCGACAGTGCAGTACGTGCAAAAATAGAAACAAAAAAACCAATAATAAACAAAAAACTACATACTGAACACGGAGCCTTTGTCAGTGTGACCGTCTTACTCTGCACCGGAACATGGTGCAGATGTTGTTGTAATGTTGGAGATCTTATGTGAGATTTAGAGAAGATAAGTTCTCCCACGCTCAAGCCTCAAATCTGTGAAATCATCACAAGTTGAGCAGGCCGACATATGCAAATATATGCAAATCATCATGATTAATTCAGGGTTTATGAGAGAAGGCGTGTGCTGCATATGAGTACCTGGACATTCTTTACAGCTTATAGTTTATAGTATTTAAATTAGAGACTTCAACAGCCGCTACTCCACAAGGTCACACACACAGAGAGAGAGAGAGAGAGAGAGAGAGAGAGAGAGAGAGAGAGCCCCCAAGACAAAAGTATGGCTGTCTGCCAGAGCTGGGGGGGGGGGGTTAGAGCAAAGAGAGAGAGAGAGAGAGGGCGAGAGAGACAGACAGACAGAAAGAGAGAGAGAGGGGGGGAGAGAGAGAGAGGAGAGCAATGGCCGTGTTGATCGCCCCAAGCCCCCAAGACAAAAGTATGGCTGTCTGCCAGAGCTGGGGGGGGTTAGAGCGGAGAAAGAGAGGAGAGAGAGAGAGATGGTGAAAGAATAAAAGAAAGAGTGAGAGTGATAAAAGCAGATGAGGGAGGGTGAGGGGGGCAGCAAATGGGCATGAGGGGGAGGTGGGGATGGAGAAAGAATAAAAGAGAGAGAGAGAGGGCGAGGGAGACGCTATGTGATGAATGAGGCTGCCAGAGTGAATCACAAGACAACCACGTCTTCTCCTTCTCGCCTCACCACCTCCATCAGCACCTCCTCCATCAGCACCTCCTCCATCAGCACCTCCATCACCTCCTCCCTCCACCACCCCCTCCTTCATCACCGCATCCCTCCACCTCCTCCCTTCATCGGACGATCCTCCATCACCCACGCTCCTCCATCGAGCACCACCATCACCACCCTCCTCCCTCCATCACCACCTCTTCCATCACCACCGCCTCCATCAGCATCTCCTCCATCAGCACCTCCTCCATCAGCACCTCCTCCGTCAGCACCACCATCACCACCTCCTCCCTTCATCACCGCCTCCATCACCACCTCCTCCATCAGCACCACCATCTCCACCTCCTCTCTCCATCACCACCTCCATCCCCACCTTCTCCATCACGACCTCCCTCCACCTCCTCTGTCACACCACCGTCACCACCTCCCTACATCACATCCATCACACCCTCCCTCCACCTTCTCCATCACCACCTCTGTGCACCTCCCCCATCACCACCCCCATCATCTCCTCCATCAGCACCTTCACCACCTCTCCTCCTCCAGAAATTACTGCTCCACCCACCGCCTCTCGTCTTGTTAACTCTCGCTCAGAAGCAAGGAGCCTCTCTCGCACGCCCCTCTCTGCCGTTCTCCTGTTTACTAGCTCAGCCTGACGTGGAGGCTGGACAGCATGCAGACCGGCTTTTAAAACCTAAAATGAAATCTGAAATCAAACTCCTGCACCACCGCAACCCCCCCCCCCCCCCCCCACACACACACACACACACACACACACACCCCCCACACACCAACGCCCACCCCACCTCCCCACACTAATCGTAAATTAAATTCTAAATCAATCCTCGTTAAAAGTCACGCTCGTTAAATGACGTGGACTGATGGCAGCAGGCCAGCCAAGCGTGAACACCTCCATCCATCTTCTATCTCTCTCTCTCTCTCTTTCTTTCTCTCTTTGTCTTCCTCTTTTTCTCTTTCTCTTTGTATTTCTCTTTCTTTTTTTCTCTCTCGCTCTCTCTCTCTCTCTCTCTCTCTGAATACCTGTTCTCTATGTGACTCTCAAGCTGACTATTTTTCTGTGACTCTCTGACTGCTCATTCTCTATATGACTCTCTTGCTCTCTGACTTCTTATCTGTATGACTCTCTCTCTCTCTCTCTGACTAATTCTCTATGTGACTCCCCCTCTCCCCTCTCTCTCTCTCTCTCTGACAGGGTGAGGGCTCCACCTTCCTCCAGCTGGGCTCATCCATCGAGCAGCAGATCATCGGCATGTTCAAGGTGATGGAGGAGTACAACTGGGACAGCTTCGTGGTGGTCACCAGCCTGTACCCGGGCTACGAGACCTACGTGGAGTACATCGAGTCCTTAGTGGACACCAGCTACTTCCCGCGGGACCTGCAGGACGTGCTGACCTTCGACATGTCCGCCGACGGCACCAACGACCTGCGCGCGCGGCGCCTGCTGCAGCAGGTGGACACGCAGGTGCTGCTGGTGTACTGCTCGCACGACGAGGCGCAGTACCTGTTCGCCATGGCGGCCGATGCGGGCCTGATGGGGCCCGGCTACATCTGGATCATCCCCAGCATCGCCGTGGGCAACCCGGATGTGCCGCCGCCCGAGAGCTTCCCGGTGGGCATCATCAGCATCATCACAGACCGCTGGCGCATGAGCCTGCGGAAGAGGGTGCGCGACGGCGTGGCCATCGTGGTGAAGGGCGCGCAGAGCTTCCAGAAGAAGCGGGGCTACGTTCCCGAGGGCCACAGCGACTGCCAGCACCCGGTCAAGCCCAACAGCAATGACACACTTTTCAGGTGAGTGTTGGTGGTACGACCCCTGACCCCTGAACCCTAACGCAACGCTTTCTGGAGTCCCAACATGACAAACCCGTGCCGGCACTCCTCACGTACCTTTCCACCGTTCTTCTCTTCCTGCAACAACTCAACTCTTGCGAGATTTTCAGAGTGAGACTTCTCCTTGAGCAAGACTTGGCTAGACACAATAACAAACAGACCGGATCAAAATAAGAATGTTGTATTCCTCTGTTGGGATCCTTTCCATAATTTTGTCAGATGATTATAATAACAATCTGAGCCTGTCAGTGGCAAAATAAACCCTTCTAAAGCACGTACATTAACAGGGCGATATTGCCATGTTGGGTTACATTGCAGATATTTGACGGCTGGGGGCTGAAGTGCTCTCGCTCAATACTGGACCAGTTTAAAAAATGGGGTGCAGGTTGAAAAATCCTTTTAATCTCAGCCTCATAAAACGGCACCCCTTCTTTCATAAACGGTTCAGTTGGGGCCTTAGTTTAGAGATGATCAAATGTCGGTCAGAGACGGTGTAGTGTCGGCATTAGATTAGATGTTAAGTTGAGGCTGGATAGAGGTTATGGTTAGAAGAGGTTTGGGTTCGTGGTGTGCAGGGCTCATGTGTGTCTGTAGCTCAGCTGTGTCCCTCTGTGGCCTCGGCCCTCTCTGTTGGTTGTGTGTACACCGGTACTGTACGCCTGTGTCGAGGCAGCGGTGAGTCAAGTGCAGAGGTGGTAAAAGTACACACATTCTGTACTTAAGTAAAAGTACAGATACTTGTGTGAAAAAATACTTTGATAAAAGTAGAAGTACTGATTCAACTTTTTACTCAAGTAAAAGTAAAAAAGTACAGGCTCTGAAATGTACTCAAAGTAAAAAGTAACTTTTTGGCTGTTTTTGTTCAAAGCTAACAGAACCTCACGTCATATTAATATAAATATAATAATAATAAAAGGGAATAGGAACTTTATTTCTACTTCTATTACTGCCTTTCTGAAAGTATTCAGCATGAACAACAAAAACAAAGTGGACAGACAAAACAAGCTCTATTTGCTGTCGCCTACATTGTAGATGGATGACCTCGCCTCTCCATAGGCCTTAAGAAATCACACAAATGATGCTGTTGGAAATCAGTCTTGGGCCAAACCATTACAAGGGGTAATGCCTATACATAAAACTACAGTAAATATAAACAACAATAATTCAGATATACAGTAAATACATTTAGATCCCAAATCTAAATATCCAAATAATACCAACCGCGATGATACTGTATTACATTTACATTGCTCTTTCTCACTGTTGTGCTCTTCATTTATCCACTATGGCATGGGAAATGAATATGCATATTTTCAGAGGTGGCAAAAGTACACACATCCTTTACTCAAATAGAAGTACAGATACTTGTGTAAAAAAACGACTCTGGTAAAAGTTGAAATACTGATTCAACTTTTTACTCAAGTAAAAAGTGCAGGCTCTGAAATGTACTCAAAGTACAAAAGTAAAAAGTAGCCATTTTAATTCTTAATATATTGAAAATAATCAACTTAACGTGGACCAATATTAACGTGAGGCTCCAATGCAGAACATCAGCTTTCAATGCCAGCAACAGAACTGGAAACTTTGGACATTTTTGAAACTTTTAGACTCTTTTGTCATAGTGATGATGTTTACTGACATATTATACATAATAGTTGTAACACACACATGTGCACTGCACACACACCTAGGTGTCTTGTGTAATATTGTGTGTGTGTGTGTGTGTGTGTGTGTGTGTGTGTGTGTGTGTGTGTGTGTGTGTGTGTGTGTCTGTGTGTCTGTGTGTGTGTGTGTGTGTGTGTGTGGTGGGGGGTGTCTTGCTGCTGCTGTCCTGACGCGGAGTCTCATTATCGGCTTCTTGTTCATCATGTTTAGTTCTCGCTACTCAGGTGTTCCTCTCGTATTTTATTTTAAGTCTGTTTCGTGTCGTTACGTCTGACGTCACATGCGTGAAATCAGAGCTCCTCTAACGCGGTTGGACGCAGCGAGCGTCTCTTCTATGTGTTGTTGTCCATCCATTTAGGTTGAGATCGGTCTGAGATCAAATGAGAAAAAACTAAAGTAACGAGTCCTGTTTTGAAAATGTAACGAGTAGAAAGTACAGATATTCGTGTTTAAATGTAGGGAGTAAAAGTAAAAAGTTGTCAAAAAAATAAATACTCAAGGAAAGTACAGATACCTGAAAAATCTACTTAAGCACGGTGGCACAGTGCTTGCACTGCTGCCTCACAGCAAGAAGGTCCTGGGATCGATTCCCGCCTGGGGCGCTATTAACTCTGGGGTGCCCAGGTGGGTGATCTCCCGGCCTTTCTGTGTGGAGTTTGCATGTTCTCCCCGTGCTCCGTGGGGTCTCCTTACAGAGTAAAATAGGGATGCACCGATACCACTTTTTTTCAGACCGAGTACAAGTACAAGTACTTACATTTGGGTACTTGCCGATACCGAATACCGATACCGAGTACTTAATAAAACCATTACAGTTCTAATGACTTTGAAAACATGTTTTATTTTCAATCAGATGTTCCTCACTTTCTGACTGTGAACAAATTAAACAAATATAACTTTAATTAATAATTTAATAATTAATAATTTCAATTAAATGTAACCTATTCAGAACCATCCAACATACGTCAGTCGGATATTCGGTACTCCGTTAATTTGCGGTTCTGATGGGGGGGGTGCTCCGTTAATTCGCGGTTCTGATGGGGGGGCTCTGTTAATTTGCGGTTCTGATGGGGGGGCTCTGTTAATTCGCGGTTCTGATGGGGGGGTTCTCCGTTAATTCGCGGTTCTGATGGGGGGGGGGCTCCGTTAATTCGCGGTTCTGATCTCATGCGATCTCTCGTTGCTATTAAACATCCATAAACGCCAACTCGGTTGCATCTCTTTATTTCAATATTCCTTGGCTAAGAATATTACAAGGTTAACGTTGCGTTGCCAAAGTGGTATCGGTGCGGTTGTATCGGAGTAGTTTAACGAGTACGAGTACGAGTACATGAGCACAGTATCGGACCGATACCGAATACTGGTATCGGTATCGGTGCATCCCTAGAGTAAAAGAACCCCAAATAAAAAACGTGAAGATCGCCTCTCCTGTCCACATCCCTGACCAAGATATGGACGTACAACCTGGAGCGTTGGTCCCCGGGGCGCCGTTGAGATGGCTGCCCACTGCTCCTGCTGCCCCTGGAGGGGGCTAAATGCAGAGAACGCATTTCCACGGGCCACCCTCCCTGCATGCGCGTGTGTGTTTGGCGGCCACCACTTCCCGCTGTGTGTTGTGTGACCATTACATGTGTGGACTAATAAAGATCTTCTTCTTCTAACAAAGTATTTGTACTTGCACCGCAAGGAGTCATCTGCTAACAGCCAGGACTCGATTCTGAGAGGAGACGCGGTGTGTGCGTGTGTGTGTGTGAGCGAGAGACAGACTTGGCCTCAGAGGAAAATGCTTTTCCTTCAGTGCCCTCAGTCGTTGTGATTGTATTTGGCGTGTGTAGTCTGTGAAGAGGAGGAAGCATGGAACACGGACCAGCGCTGGGATAGTTGTGGAGGTTTTGTCTTGTTTTTGTGAGATCAAATGTTCAAAGGAACCCCCACACACACACACACATTAAAAATACACACACACACACACACACACACCCTGTCTTGTAATAAATCGGCGGCTCCACTTGGAATGCATTTGGACCACAACGATGTATTTTGTAAAATGACTATAATATTTCAGTTTTGCGGCGCGGTCGATACAATGCAGCAGAGAGACGATTAGCGATGATTTTACTGCCAAGTGCTCGCGGTGTAGCAACTTCAGGCACCACCGACAATTCCTACTGGCCAACTAAAACTTCAGCCGCCAACGGGTCTTGGCGCGCTGGCTTCGATGTTGTTGTCTGCGGCGTTGTTTGCCGCTGCACCGCGCAAGGAAATGTAGAAAGAACTTTCTTGAAGTGTTTCTACATCTCTAATGAAACCAGTAGGGGAGGGTTTCAGCGTTGGGGATGTGGGGATGATTGTGTTTGTATACTCTTATTGATTACCATAGTATTTTTGTACTCTTTTAGATGTGTAATTTTCGAACTATTTAATACTATTTTACATACCTGCCCAGGGACTACGGGCGGAAAATATGAATTTGCTAAAACCTGGTACGTTGCATATCTCTTGTGGTCTATTTCTCTCTCTCCCTCCAGACACATGTTGAGCGTGAGCTGGGAGAACAACGACTTCTCCTTCAACAGCGACGGCTACCTGGTCAACCCCTCCATGATCATCATCACCCTGGACAGAGAGAGGCAGTGGGACAAGGTGAGTCCACTGTGGAGGTTCCTTAAACCTGCATTCATGGCACAAATAATGTACATATCGGGATTCTTTGCTTCCACAGTAGTTGTATTGTCAGGTTGACTCAAAACATCAATGCAATCTTGGTGGAGGCATATATACCGTAAGTGGTACTGTCCTACAGAGGGCTCTTAATTGGCCGCAGTCTCTGCTCCCCGATTTGCTGCAGGCTCTGCTCTCTCATTGGCTGCATGCACTCTCTGTCCTCTCATTGGCTGCAGTCTCTGCCCTCTCATTGGCTGCAGTCTCTGCGAGGCGAATGCTGAGGGATTTCATGCGTGTTGCCCAGACTTTGACCCCTAAGTCTCGAGAAAATGGGTTCCAAGCCAATTTTACACCCACACCCACACCCACACACACCCACACCCCAACACACACACACACACACAAGCATAAACACACACACACACACACACACACCCCCCCCCCAATGTAGTCTAGAGACGCTGTGTTTAGAAGATAATACTTTATTTACCCCCGAGGGGAATGAAGCATTGCACTTACAGACAGTCGGCAATAAATAACCACAATGCATTAAGATGAACAGAGGGAAATGTTCACACACTCAGCGCGTCTTGTGAGCACTCTAGATTGCCGTGTTTATATGTTGAGGTGTGTGTGTGTGTGTGTGTGTGTGTGTGTGTGTGTGTGTGTGTGTGTGTGTGTGTGTGTGTGTGTGTGTGTGTGTGTGTGTGTGTGTGTGTGTGTGTGTGTGTGTGTGTGTGTGTGTGTGTGTGTGTGTGTGTGTGTGTGTTGTGGAGTCCTCACACTGCTGCATGTGTCTGGTGGGGACATCAGCTGGTTGCGCTCTTGTCTTGTGAGGACCTTCTTGTAAGGACACATATGAACACATATGCAGATGTGTTCATGTGTCTTGTGATGAGTCTTGTAATGACTTTAGACAGATGTGTTTGTGTGTCATGTGAGGGCTTCAAACCGGTGTGTGTGTGTTTGTGTGTCTTTGTATGACGACTCACGCCTGATTGTGTTCGATTGTGGTGGGGAGGGGGGCTGGGTAGGGGGGTTCCTCCTGCGAGCACCGAGGGCTCCTCCTCTCCTCCACAGTTTTAGTAAATGTTGTTGAGTGAAACTTCACGGCAAGGCAAACACCCTCCGGCGTGTCACCAGCTAATTACTTCTTATTGATTGCGGTGGGCGGTTTCTTCCAGGGGTGTGTTTCTATCAAGGGTCTCCTGCAGACTAGCCAGGCGTGCTCCAGGCCATGCCTTCTGTAATTGCACGCCCTGATGACAGTATGGGGTCCCATATGTTTGGGCTTCCAGGGTGGCGAGGCGTGAGGTCACGCTCGGTTCACCGGCATCAAGATCACGGTCTAGTGACCAATAGAATACATTTTTTTTTATCTGTGCTGGAGCACCATGTGTGTGCTGTGTCCTGGAGAGGGAGGGGAGGGAACATTCTAGAACAGTGCTTCTATCGGCCAGTGGGTTTGACGACCACATCTTGATTGGATTGGAACATCTAACATTACTGTATCTGTTATTGGACAATATGCTTCATTGGAGTTTACTTTTTGGAGCCAAGGTAACAAACACATTCGTCTCAAATTCATTAGATGGCAGATGAGCACAAATCAGGGTGAACGGGACGTTTCACTTTCTTTCATATTTGTCGCTGGAGGCAGGAATTTGTGCATTCGTAATTGGCGAAAGACAAAATTGGCCAGCAGTAGTTGAGTAGTTGTAGAAAAAGTGTCTGTAAATGTTTGGCCACTGTAGAAATAGACTCATTAAAACCTCCCTCAGAATGCTTCGTCCGCTTGTGTGAGTGAATTGAATTCAGTAGAATATCTCAAGACTTCTCCTTGAGCGAGACAAGAACAAACAAGTTGTATTACTCAGTGAGGATCCGTTCCATAATGTTGTCAGACACATATAATTACAATCCGAGTCTGTCCGTTGCAAAACAAGGACGTACATTGACAGTGCTCGATTGTTCCAAAAGGGTGACATTGAAGGCGTTTTGTGTCTTACCGCTGAAGCAATCTCGATTAACGCTGAACCAATTTCAAAAACTGCTCTCCAAAGTATAGTCACTTAGACCCAAAATTATGAGAAAATAGGGTTGAAAAAAATCCCCCAAAAGTTTCCCTTTAAGAAAAGTACATACTTTTCTTTTGGCGGCCTCTAAGTCTGATGCTCTATAGCAGGCGTCACTGAACTGACAGCCGAGCCTTCTACTATATTAGTCGACGCTCGACTGTCATTCCGGGCGTTTTAGCAGCGGCAGTTGTGCGATGAAATACTGTTGCGATACCTGATGTAAAAGTCAAGGTAAAACTCAGAGCCTGGAGGTGAAGGAGGAACAGCAGCAGCAGCGGGAGCGATAAATGACAGAGAAAAGAGTCCCAGAGGAGGGCGACTCGTTCCTGCCATGACTGCTAAACGCCATATTGGATCTTCAGCACAGGGAAACTCTGGGAGGTGTTGCACGTACATGACAAACTGGATATGGTTGATTAGACCAGGACTATCAAGAAGGAACGCGTAATGATCTGGCAGGTAAAGAGGAAAAGGGGAAACATCTTATGTGATCGATGAAATCTTTGAGAGGAGCGCATTCGTCTTCCCAATGAAGCCATTTTACTGTCGCAGTGTCGAGTGCTGCATAATATGCATACAGATGCATATTATGTAGTAGGGCTGGGCGGTATAACTTCAAATGAATATCACGATTATTTCATTACCTTGGTTACGGTTAATGAATTGGTTAAATTCTTCAAGCGTTGGAGGGAATCAATCCGCTAACCCTGCATTGTTGGGGTTAACTAACCCTGTTAACGCCATGCTCAATCAGGGAAATAGAACATTGTTTACAACCCACTTGCTCTTACCCAAAGTGACTTTGAGTTTCATGAGTATAGTTGGTTAAGGAGCAGGTCAGGGGTTTCAGACATCCTTGGCTTCCGAGGATGCCTTACAGGCTATATATACTCTTATGCTGGGGACATTCGGGGAATCGGACCGAGTACTTTTTGGCTGGACACCTCGCACACAACGCTCTAGCGAGCCACTACATTACCCGCTGATAGGAGTAGTAGCTGAGATGAGGAACTACTGAGGTAATGCTTCCAGGTCGTTGTTTGTATCTTGTGAGGCTGAATTATTTATGTATTTATTTATATATACAGGGAGGGAATATCCGTCAGATAAACTGGAAGTCAAGGCAGGTCTGTTCGCCGTGTCAGGCGTCGCCAGGCGAGGCTAGACCCCCTAGCTTGGCGAGATTATCTTACAGGAAAAGAACGCTTGAGCAAAATCCTAAGTACTTGAGTCAGGCTCAAGTTTTTAATGTCTATCTTTTATTTGAAATTTCCCCCCTTCTACCTTGGCCATCCCAATCTTCAACAAGAAAAAAATAAACACCTTTCAACAAACCATATGCAATATAGTTACATTAGTATGCAATTTAAATGTTTGTCTGTAATTAAATACCTAATTTGTTTTCTGACTCTCTGATTAAACCTCGCGGCATTTATTTTGTGCGCAATGCACGTTAAATTAAATCAGCCTACGTGTTCAGCTAAAATCTATAGCAACAAATCACAGCAAACATTACCGCTCTCATTACACAAAGTTGAGAGCTAATCCGCGGAAACCAGACGTTATTTATGTGTGAGACAAATGGAAATGTTGATCAACACAGTCAGTGCTTATGTTCACACGCATTATTCATCATTCATTTCTCACCCCGGTTCAGATATCATAAGTCTGGCGGCGTTTTCGCTCAACTGATCTGCTGGGAGGAGGGATGATGTGTGTGTGATCGGCTCTGGGTTGTGGTTCATCAAGGAATTCCAGAAGTTCCTTTCTTCCATTCTTCTCTTCTAAAACAGTGAGGAGGAATTTTTAAACTTTGAACCTGGGGAAACTGGAATGTCCTCTGGGGTGTGATATAGGGACCTGAAATGACTGTGTCTACCCACACACTTTATCACCTCTTTCTTCCTCGTTTATTCCATCGTTTTACATCAGCGTCCCTTCTCACTCTCGTCTGCAACTCGGCTGCAAGTTTATCCAAGTCTTATTGCTGGGGGGGGGGTGGACTTGTGTGTCTTGAACTGTGTGTGTGTGTGTGTGTGTGTGTGCGTGTGTGTGTGCGCGTGCGTGTTCTGCGTCCAGGTGGGGAACTACGAGATGGGCGTGCTGCAGATGCGCTACCCGGTGTGGCCGCGCTACGGCACCTACCTGGAGCCCGTGTCAGACAACCGCCACCTGACCGTGGCCACGCTGGAGGAGAGGCCTTTCGTTATCGTGGAGTCCGTGGACCCCGTCACCGGCACCTGCGTCAGCAACACCGTGCCGTGCCGCCGCCAGTCCAACAAGACCGAAACGTGAGTAGGTGCCTCCGAGGCCCCGCCCCTCCGACCTCAACTGTTTGGTTCGGTTCAGTTGGGGAGCACGTGTGCACACGGTTGTTCCTTGGTCGGTTCGTCAAATGACAAAAGGAATACGTTGATAAACATCGTGTTACGTCTGTACTATTCTATATTATATTTATCTTTTATATATTACTCACAGAGGAACTGAGGCAGAGGGGTATTACAAGCATCACAAGCCAAAATGATTACCCACAAGGCTTAGCTTCACATTAACAACGACGGTAACTCACATAGCCCAAAATAGCGATATATGGAGTTCAATGCATAACACATAGCATAATTTGAGATTTTACCTTGTTAAATAAAGGCTTAATTAAAAATGTATAATAAGCAAAGTGCGGTTGAGGATGAAAGTTATTGGTTTCGAATCCCGACGTCGGCACTGCCGCCGACGGCCTAACCTCTTACCTCCTCCTTATGAATGTATAAAAAATTGACTTGAAGTCACTTTGGATCCAAGCAGCTGCTGAATCACTGAGTCATATTAATCCACTTAATTCTTGAAGCGTTCAGACATATTGAGTTATTGATGAGAGTCTTGTGACATCGGACTTCTGGCAGGAAGAGAGTTGGGGAAGTTGAAGCACAAGTTTCGATCGGCAAATAGTGGGTGAGAGGCAAGATGCGTGAGATCCTGCCACTGCTAGGCACACTTGCCTCGGGATTTCTGAGGTGTTTATCCATCATCGTTCTCCCCTCCCCCACCCCCCACCCCCCGACACCCGACACCCTGCATCTGTATGTGTGTGTGTGAGAGATACAGGTCTGACTGTGTGACATGTATCAGTGTATCAGGTGCAGCGCTAGGGTAATGTCAGAGGAATCGATGCAAGACCTTGAGTCTACATCATGGGTTATCATAAGATGAAGTTGTCTTACTTATAATAATAATAATATCCCATCAAATATTCAATGCAATGCCCGCCTTTGAACTAACGCGTCTTTGAACACACACACACACACCACACACACACCACACACACACACACACACACACACACACACACACACACACACACACTCCTCCGTTGTTTTCATCGCTTAAAAAAAAAAAAAAATAGGATCATTGGATTTGCATCTTTGAAATGCAAAAAGATAAATAAATAAAACTGACATGAGTAAAAAAGTTCCCTGCAGTGTATGGGGATGTGCCCCAGGAGGTGTGTATACACACACACACACACACACACACACACACACACACACACACACACACACACACACACACACACACACACACACACACACACACACACACACACACACACACACACACACACGATCTACAGAGTCAGCCTTCCGAGCTGAGCTGCAAACGAGCAGTGACCGCATCATGCGATAAAGACCCCCCCCCCTCCCACCACCATAACGTATGCCCCACTGTGACAATGGATTGCCTGGCCGGGCCGAAAGGGCCATTAGCCGGGGGAGGATTAAGACACACTTCCCCGGCCATTAGCCCGGCCGTGGCTCCGTATCACTCAACACAAAGGTGTGATTCTCATTAGACCAGAGTGCTGGCCACACCCTGCGGCGTCCATGTCGACAGTGCAGAGGGAGGGAGGGGAGGTAGGGGGAGGAGGGTGGGGGGGGGGGGGTGGTGGGTCGGTGGGGGTGTGTGGGGGAGCCAGGGGAACACACACACGGGGCAGGATATCAATTAGGCGGCGAGGCCACCGGCCAATCAATCGTCCGGCTTCCCAGAGACAGATATTGCGGCACGCTCGGGTCGTTATCCATGACTGACTGACTGTGGTGTTAATGACACACGCGCAGGTGGGGAGAGGACAGGCAAACCCCCCATCCACCCCCTCCACCCCGCCCCCCTCCACCCCCCCCCCCCCACCCCCCACCCTACAGAAGCTATCGGATCCCCGGAGGCCAAACTGAATGCATCACTCCTCCCTGAGAGAGCAGGGAATCGCTACAGCATCTCCCCCAAGGGTCAGGAGAAACCTATTGCAGGGGGGGAGAAACGTCTTGAAACGACAGGAATTAGTGCGAGAGTGCAGGAGGAGGAGGAGGAGGAGGAGGAGGAGGAGGAGGAGTTGAGGGGAACAGGGCCCTTAAGTGATGGAGGATTTAAAAGCGTGTTAAATCGACAGCGGGTTCTGGCTGGTCAGCGGTTCTGCGGTGATGGATTGGCGTGTGAGGGCTGCGGGTTTCGTTTTTGCCTTATAAAAAAAAAAAAAAGGTCAAACATTAACCTCAGCGAGAGCATTTGATTGGAGTTCAGGACATACGGTCCCCAGGGCTGCGCTGTGATTGGACGACACCACTCTGGCCAATCAAATCAATGTATGTGGGAGTGGAGGACGGGAGTTGAGTGTGGGCTTAGATCTGACGGACAGTTGACCTCTAACGGTGTGTGTGTGTGTGTGTGTGTGTGTGTGTGTGTGTGTGTGTGTGTGTGTGTGTGTGTGTGTGTGTGTGTGTGTGTGTGTGTGTGTGCGTGTGTGTGTGTGTGTGTGTGTGTGTGTGTGTGTGTGTGTGTGTGTGTGTGTGTGTGTTACGAGCTCATACTAGCTGAGCACACCTGTACAGAGATTGATCATTACACAGACACACACACACACACACACACAAACACACACATGCACTCTGAGGAGCAGAAAGGCCCAGAGAGAGAGCGACTGGTGGTACCGGTAGCCTCCCTGGCAGCTGCTGCAGTCGGGCCTTCCTGCTTTATCACACTGACCTCTATTACACTCCTGTTCATCAACACCCTGAAGAAAAGACCATTGTGTCCATTAAGATGAGTGTGTGTGTGGAGGAGTGTGTGTGTGTTTTTCTTAAAAGGTTGCCGAGGGCGGGCAAATGCTTTTTTTAGACAAACGTTTTGGACAACGTTTACTCGGTCGTCGTCTCTGTAGACTCGGCCCTGCAGTCTATATCTGGTTCTAGCAACCTTTTAACGTCTTCCCAAATGACCCCTTAAGAGACAGTCCCAAACAGAACTGGCCTTTCACGGGACATTGCAAAGACGCTGCATTTGTTCACTACGTTTGTACATCCTGGCCGTCTCCATGATGTATTATAATAATATGGATGTGTAATATGGACCGCCGCCGTCGCTGCCCATGCAGGCATCGGGTAATGCCTCTCATAAGTGTGCACAGCGTGAGGCGACCATTTTGTTTCCTGCGCCTCCCCTTGCGGTAACTCACGCACACACGCCCGGGCGGGTGGCCAATAATGTAATAACTACCGTTAATGTAATAACTGCCAATAACGTCATCATTTTGCAATTCTTAATGTAATAAAAGTCAATAATGTAAGACATTTTCGAAACCTAAAAACGTAATAACCTACACAGCCAATAATGTAATAAGTTATTTCATTAGGCGCAAAAGGTCATTAGTTAAGAAAATGTCTTACATTATTGACCAGTTATTACATTATTGACTTTTATTACAATATGAATTGCAAAATTATGAGAGAGAGAGCGAGAGAGACCAGGGAGGAAGGAAGAGAGGGAGAGTGGGGGGATGTTGAGGGAGGGAAACGGTCCTGAAAATCCTAATCTAGAAAAAGTGTTCGTTCCCTTAGAAGACGTTGGCGCTGTAGGACTGTGGTGGGGAGATGGTGGTTAACGGCTGTGCATCCGTGACTCCACCCCCGGTGGAAAATACTCTAGCATCAGGTTTTCATTCCCTCCAAGCGCCGTGTGTGTGTGTGTGTGTGTGTGTGTGTGTGTGTGTGTGTGTGTGTGTGTGTGTGTAACACACACACACACAAGCATGTATGCACACATGCATGTAGACACACACAGTATTTCATGGGAACACATAATCAATAAATGGCCAGTTTGTCCCTGGAATGTCTTTTGCTTGTCACTGTGAATGTAAAGTCGCATACAGAGGAACCAGGTGCCTGTGGAGCGGACCGATGAAGTTGGGCTTTCACACAAACACACCAATTATTCTGTTACATCAAACTTCACATCATGAGGGTTTTTGAGAGTTTTGTGTGGGATCGTGTTTCTCTACTTCACGTATCCATAAATCTCTCCCACCTATGCGTCGCTCAACAACCTGTGGAGAACGACGACGACGACACGGTGGAGATTTTTTTCCCACCGAAATTGAAAGCTCCTAATTAGGAATTAACGGCGTCGTTAATCACAATCAACGTAGCGTTGCGCCGCGGATCGATAGAGCGCCGGAAACACAGTGTGGAGTGTGGAGGAGTACAGGGAGGCGGACCGTGAAGTCCGCCGGAGGAACGCGGCACACGTCGGCATGCTGACACCTTCGAGGAACACTCTAATCCGGGGCGGGAGGGAGGGTGGCGATCGGACCACAGGGCCGACAAACATACGGGGGGTGCTGTTTGTTTGGTCGATCCCGCTACAGGTCAAGTGCAGTGGAATGCTGACTCCCCATTCACTCACTGCAGTAATCTTCTAAACATAAATTCGAAACAACTCTAAATCCCTCAATTAATTAAACAGTACCTAGAAAGTACAGTAAAAAATTTAAAAGTGACAAGTAAGTCAGTACCGATCAGGAGCAGCAGTTAGGCTTTTAGGTCTCTTGCTCAGGGACACCGACGCTTGGGGCCAGGAATCCAACCAGATAACCACTCTACCCGCTGAGCTACTGCCGCCTCGTCGAAGTGTCTCTCTCTGTCCCCAATCTCTCTCTCTGCCTCCCCCCTCCCTCCCTCTCAATGCCCCATTTCTCTCTCCCCCCTCTCTCTCTCTCTCTCTCTCTCTCTCTGAAAGTAAATTTCTTTTTAGCTAATGTTTTCACTGGACCAATAAAGTCCATGTTTCATATTACAATAAATATTTGGCTAAAACCGTCCCTCACATTATAGTAATTGATGTCGCTTTTTTATCGTACTCAATTTTGGTTATTGTAAAGTTGGTCTTAAATTTGGATAAGAGTGGCGTCCAAAAAAGTCTGAGAAAGTCTTAAAGGAGACATACAGTATTATACCACCAGGTGTTAGCGTGATTAGCCATTACAAGCGGTTTTAAAAACCGGTTGGAATGGCCCCCTCTTGACATCACAAGTGGGAATGTCCACCTAGAGGAATGCTGTATAGATCAGCCTACCAGCCTATTAACCAGTGGACTGTAGCAACTGATAAGCTGATCTATCCACCATAAGTCTGGGTGTACGCTCCCACTTGTGATGTCGAGTGGGGGCCATTCCAACTGGTTTTTGAAACCGCTTGGAATGGCTAATCACGCTCACACCTGGTGGTATAATGTCTCCTTTAAATCTAGCTTCCCTGTCCCTCGTGTCTAGGTGTCCATCTCATGTGTTCCCTCTCTCCTCTCTCCTCCTCCTCCTCCACCTCCTCCACAGCATCGTGGGCCACACGGAGCCCTACACCAAGCTGTGCTGCAAGGGCTTCTGCATCGACATCCTCAAGAAGCTGTCGCGCAACATCAAGTTCTCCTACGACCTCTACCTGGTCACCAACGGCAAGCACGGCAAGCTGGTGCGCGGCATCTGGAACGGGATGATCGGAGAGGTGAGCGGGACGGGGACCACGTGATGCTCTGCGCGACCGTTGTACCCGCTAATGACATTCCCCGGTTTTTTTCCCAGGGTTCTGTACTAAACCTCACTCTAACCCCACGGCAGATAAAGTGGGCTCCTCCGACCACAGGACACAGGTGGATGATGTTGAATGAACCTGGTTTATTGCAGCGTTTGCAGTTGTTTGTAGGCAGAGCAGTTGTTATGCTGCTCTGCTTGCTAGCACTCTCCCTCAGTGTGTGTGTGGTGACGGCTGTTTTAACCTGTGGGCATTGATTCATCGATGCACCACAGGTGCGCAGCCCCACCCAACCCCAGACTCTAACTGGGGGCCAGGTGGGGCTCCTTCAACCATCCACCAAACACACACACACACACTCCACATACACGTATATTGCTTTGATTCCACTTCCTATTCAGAAGATCTTTATTTTCACTTATCATCATTCCTAACTTACGGCTCCGAGAACACATAACAGCACATGACACGCGAGCAGCCCGAGCTAAAAAAAAAAAACAGTGCCACAGTACACATGAAGTCAGTAAAATACAAATGTGTTTCAGTCCAAAGCCTCTGGGTTTGACATCCGCAGAAGCTGACAGCAAGGCGGCGCCTGAAGTGTTCTGAGCTGAGCCGAGGGAGCGGGTCCAGCAGGGGACGGACAGACTCTGCTGGTCGGGCGCCGAGCGTGAATGTCAGGTTAAGCAGCGCTCACATTTACAATTTAGGCCGATGAAACGCATTCATCCGAAGCGACAACCAAGTGAGGCGCCGGCAACAATCCCAATTTAATTTTTGGCGGAAAAGGTTGCGGCGCGACCTAGTTGGTTGGTTGCACGACCTAACTAGACGCAGAGTCGCAATGAGAGCCAGAACTCAAGGCTCGTAGGAAGCACATTTGTATACTGCAGTGACATCACATAGAATAGAAGCAGACAGATAAATGGTAAATGGATTGCATTTATATAACGCTTTTATCCAAAGCGATTTACAGTTGCATCACATTCACACCCATTCAGACACCGACGGTGGTGTCAACCATGCAAGGTCACAACCAACACGTCAGGAGCAGTTAGGGGTAGGTGGCGTCTTGCTCAGGGACACCTCGACACTTAGCTAGGCGGAGCCCAGGGATCGAACCAGCACCTTCCAGTTGCCAGAAAACCGCTCTTACCTCCTGAGCTACTGCCACCCCAGATGGATCTATTGACCTATACTGGGGAAAGCGTCAGTTTCAGCATATTTCAGTGTTTCATTGATTGGTAGATAGTTTTGTTGTTTGTTGAGAGAAGCTAGGTACAGACGCTAGACGATACAGATCCTCTGTATCCCCTACAGGCCGACTCCCAGCATGCTCTAGTCTAGGGGTCCTGGAACACACACACACCAACCTCAGCACTACCATGTCCGCTCCAATCTATCTCCACACAGGCACAGTGCACACACCCCTGCTCCTCTGCACAACCTGCGATACGACATCACATGACCAGATCAAAGCTTCTTTAAGCAAGTCGGGGCAATTACACTCTCTCTCTCTCTCTCTCTCTCACACACACACACACACACACACACACACACACACACACACACACACACACACACACACACACACACACACTCTCCCCCTCCTCCTACGGCTCGCCTCGCTGCCCACACACACACACACACACACACACACACACACACTAATATAAACACCTCAAAATGTATTCCACCATGTATTCTGAATGCTTACCAATCAGGAATCAATAAAACCCCAGACCTCTTGTTAGATTAGTGACTTGTTGTGGTGTGTTTCGATTTCTCTTGTTGATTTGTGTTACTTTGTGATGCAGAACTTTGCGTCTCATAACTTTCATAACTTTATGATTTGGAACATTGTGATTCAGAACTTTGTGATAGGGAACTCTGAACTCGATTCGGAAATTTGTGATTTGGAACTTTCTCATTCGGAACTTTGTGTCCGGGAACTGAGTTTTCCGTAACTTTTGTGCTCTGGGTTCTGTAACTGTGCACCTTATAACTCTCCCCCTCACCCCATCGATGTGTTGACCCCCCCAGAGCCCTACAGTCCGGCTGTCTGGGTGATGATGTTTGTCATGTGCCTCACCGTGGTGGCCATCACCGTGTTCGTCTTCGAGTACTGCAGTCCCGTCGGCTACAACCGCAGCCTGATCTCCGCCAAAGGTCAGTCTGCCCCCAGAGGGGGGGGGGGGGGCAGACTGACCTTTGGCGGAGATCAGGCTGCGGTTGTAGCCGACGGGACTGCAGTACTCGAAGACGAACACGGTGATGGCCACCACGGTGAGGCACATGACAAACATCATCACCCAGACGGCCGGGCTGTAGGGCTCTGCAGGGGGGGGGGGGAGGGAGAGTTATAAGGTGCACAGTTACAGAACCCAGAGCACAAAAGTTACGGAAAACTCAGTTCCCGGACACAAAGTTCCGAATGAGAAAGTTCCAAATCACAAATTTCCGAATCAGAGTTCAGAATCACAAAGTTCCCCACCACAAAGTTCCCTACCACAAAGTTCTGAATCACAATGTTCCAAATCATAAAGTTATGAAAGTTATGAGACGCAAAGTTCTGCATCACAAAGTAACACAAATCAACAAGAGAAATCGAAACACACCACAACAAGTCACTAATCTAACAAGAGGTCTGGGGTTTTATTGATTCCTGATTGGTAAGCATTCAGAATACATGGTGGAATACATTTTGAGGTGTTTATATTAGTGTGTGTGTGTGTGTGTGTGTGTGTGTGTGTGTGTGTGAGGGCAGCGAGGCGAGCCGTACCCAGGAAGGCGGAGGGGGAGACCGTGCCGTTGCTACGGGCGACCATGACACTGATGCCCGTCTCCACAAAGGGCACGGAGAAGTCGATGATCTCGGAGCGCTCCTCGTTGATGGTCAGCGACCCGATGGCCATGTCCGCCCGCTTGTAGAACACCTGTGACCAGGCAACAGGTACCACACATGTGAGGGAGAGAGAGAGAGATAAAGAGAGAGGTGGGGCATTCAGAAGGAGAGAGAGAAGGTGAGAGAGATGGGGAAGAGAGGATAGGAGGAGGAGAGAGAGAGAGAGAGAGGAGAGGGGGAGAGAGAGAGGGGAGAGGAGGAGAGGGGGGGAGAGAGATGAAGAGAGGAGGAGGGAGGAGAGAGGAGAAGAGGGGAAGGGAGGAGGAGAGGAGAGAGGGAGAGAGGGAGAGGGGGAGGGAGAGAGAGAGGGAGAGAGGGAGGGGGAGAGAGAGAGGGGGAGAGAGAGGAGAGAGGGGAGAGAGAGAGAGGGGAGGAGGAGGAGAGGGGGAGAGGGAGAGAGAGAGATGGGGAGAGAGAGGAGGGGGACAGAGAGAGATGGGGAGAGAGGAAGAGAGAGAGGGGACAGAGAGGGAGGGAGAGAGAGAGATGGGGGAGAGAGGGGAAGAGAGAGAGATGGGATCATTGAGAGGGAGAGAGAGAGAGATGGGGCATTCAGAGGGAGGGAGAGAGAGATGTGGCATTGAGAGGGAGGGAGAGAGAAAGATGGGGGATTGAGAGGAAGAGAGAGAGATGGGATCATTGAGAGGGAGTGAGAGAGAGATGGGGGATTGAGAGGAAGAGAGAGAGATGGGGCATTGAGAGGGAGGGAGAGAGAGAGAGGTGGCATTGAGAGGGAGGGAGAGAGAGAGATGGGGCATTCAGAGGGAGGGAGAGAGAGATGGGGCATTCAGAGGGAGAGAGAGAGAGGGAGCAGCAGTGCGTGAGCAATGGAATGAGACAGGTAGATGGCATCGGTGGCCCTCTATACACAGACTCTGCACGCTGAGCAGGCCCCCACACACATGCGTGGGCCCCTCCCCTTCCCCCCGGTTTATCAGTGAGCTAAAGACACGGTGTGACAACAATTAGAATCCACAGAGTAATTGCAAATGGAATCTAGTGTGTAATAGTTCCTGTGTAGGGACTGGAGCACTGGAGGTAGAGATGGTGAAAAAATTTAATAATTGAATGAGAAAAGAGTGATAAAAGAGTTGGGGAGAGAGAGAGAGAGAGAGAGAGAGAGAGAGAGAGAGAGAGAGAGAGAGCGAGAGAGAGAGAGACAGACGCTCAGTCATAAATCCGACCACTATTTAACAGCCGGCAGCTCGGCGAGAGGAGAGGAGAGGCTGGTCCACCGGTCTCCGAGATAAATCCCTCCGCTGGCTAACAAGCCCCGCCCCCAGAGGTTGTCGACACACAGCGGGGGCGGGATCGGGAGCAGGGGTGAGGGCGGGGGTGGGGGGCCTCTGTGCTGATCTTGTCCAGTCTTTTCATGGCAGCCTTGTACAACATGATAAACCCCACCCCACCCCCCCCCCCGCCCCCGAGTAATCCCTGACGACCACATCACCACGGGTTGCATCATACGGCACCGCACTGCACCGTTGCATAAGCCATATACGGGCGGAGCCTTGACAGCAGGAAGTGTGTGTGTGTGTGTGTGTGTGTGTGTGTGTGTGTGTGTTGTGTGTGTGTGTGTGTGTGTGTGTGTGTGTGTGTGTGTGTGAGAGAGAGAGAGAGAGAGAGACGCTGTAATTGCCCCGACTTGCTTAAAGAAGCTTTGATCTGGTCATGTGATGTCGTATCGCAGGTTGTGCAGAGGAGCAGGGGTGTGTGCACTGTGCCTGTGTGGAGATAGATTGGAGCGGACATGGTAGTGCTGAGGTTGGTGTGTGTGTGTTCCAGGACCCCTAGACTAGAGCATGCTGGGAGTCGGCCTGTAGGGGATACAGAGGATCTGTATCGTCTAGCGTCTGTACCTAGCTTCTCTCAACAAACAACAAAACTATCTACCAATCAATGAAAAAGAGCTTGTCTGGTTGCTGGTTCGATCCCCGGGCTCCGTCTAGCTAAGTGTCGAGGTGTCCCTGAGCAAGACGCCACCTACCCCTAACTGCTCCTGACGTGTTGGTTGTGACCTTGCATGGTTGACACCACCGTCGGTGTCTGAATGGGTGTGAATGTGATGCAACTGTAAATCGCTTTGGATAAAAGCGTTATATAAATGCAATCCATTTACCATTTATCTGTCTGCTTCTATTCTATGTGATGTCACTGCAGTATACAAATGTGCTTCCTACGAGCCTTGAGTTCTGGCTCTCATTGCGACTCTGCGTCTAGTTAGGTCGTGCAACCAACCAACTAGGTCGCGCCGCAACCTTTTCCGCCAAAATTAAATTGGGATTGTTGCCGGCGCCTCACTTGGTTGTCGCTTCGGATGAATGCGTTTCATCGGCCTAAATTGTAAATGTGAGCGCTGCTTAACCTGACATTCACGCTCGGCGCCCGACCAGCAGAGTCTGTCCGTCCCCTGCTGGACCCGCTCCCTCGGCTCAGCTCAGAACACTTCAGGCGCCGCCTTGCTGTCAGCTTCTGCGGATGTCAAACCCAGAGGCTTTGGACTGAAACACATTTGTATTTTACTGACTTCATGTGTACTGTGGCACTGTTTTTTTTTTTTAGCTCGGGCTGCTCGCGTGTCATGTGCTGTTATGTGTTCTCGGAGCCGTAAGTTAGGAATGATGATAAGTGAAAATAAAGATCTTCTGAATAGGAAGTGGAATCAAAGCAATATACGTGTATGTGGAGTGTGTGTGTGTGTGTGTGTTTGGTGGATGGTTGAAGCAGCCCCACCTGGCCCCCAGTTAGAGTCTGGGGTTGGGTGGGGCTGCGCACCTGTGCTGCATCGATGAATCAATGCCCACAGGTTAAAACAGCCGTCCACCCACACACACTGAGGGAGAGTGCTAGCAAGCCAGCATATAAACAACTGCTCTGCCTACAAACAACTGCAAACGCTGCAATAAACCAGGTTCATCCACCTGTGTCCTGTGGTCGGAGGAGCCCACTTTATCTGGCGTGGGGTTAGAGTGAGGTTAGAGCAGAGTCTCTCAATACCCTGGGAAACCATGGGAAAAAAAACCGGGGACATGTCATTGCGGGTACACACGGTCGCGCAGTGCAGTCACGTGGTGCCCTGTCCCGCTCACCTCTCCGATCATCCCGTTCCCAGATGCCCGCGCACTTGCAGGCTTGCCGTGCTTTGCCTGTTGGTGACCAGGTAGAGGGTCGTAGGAGAACTTGATGTGCGCGTGACAGCTTCTTGAGGATGTCGATGCCAGAAGCCCTTGCAGCACAGCTTGGTGTAGGGCTCCGTGTGGCCCACGATGCTGGTGGAGGAGG
>PIJE02002075.1:0-25989 GCA_002895965.2 Coryphaenoides rupestris | reverse complement strand
CCCCCCACCCCCTCTCATTCTGTCACCCGGGAAAGCAGCATGTCTATCTCCTAATTACAGTATGTTTATCAAATGTTGTCCCATGTTGTTATGTTCTGTCTGATGGGAAAAGTACTGTATGTGAGTTTATAACACAGTTCTGTGTTAAATATTAGGGCTGTCAATCGGTGAACATATGTAATTGCGATTAATCACATGATTCAGCCATATTAAATTGCAAATGAATCAAAACAAGTTTGTATCTGTTAAAAATGTAGTTTTAGTTTTTAATACTCATCAACATGGGACAAAGTATGCTTACTTCATGCAAATGTGATTATTTTTATTTTTTTGGTAAATGTGTATTTATTATTGGTAATCAATTAACAACACAAAACAAATATGCAGCAGGACAGTGAATGGGAAACAGTAGCAGCTCTAATGCATCCAAAAAATAAATGTTGTTAAAATGAATTTGCGCTAACGCGGTATTATCGCGTCAACTTTGACAGCTCTATTAAATATATTGGCTAAAGATGTGTGCCACCCCTTAGTACCTGCCAACACCCCACCACCAACGGTCCCACGCACATTAGTATGCTACTAATGTGCTAAAATGCTAGTATGCTAATGCACTATGTTTTAACAACCCCCCCTCCCCCTCCCCCTCATCATTAGTGTCATGATGGTATAAATATTGTTGAATATACTGTATATAGACCACCGAGGAGACCTCATTAAACTATAATTATCATACAGTATTATTATTATTATTATAGTTTATTGCTGGCTGTCCTGTGGTTTTGACCTCCATGCCATCTGCTGGGTTATGCCCCCCCCCCTCTGATACTACATGTTCAATATGTGTGTGAATATCTGGCGATAGTAGTCGTAGTAGTAGTAGTATAGAAGTAGAAGTAGTAGTAGTAGTGCACACACTCTTTTATACTTTTATACTCAAAATGTAGACATTTTGTGTGGAATTTAGCACATTTTGATGTGCGATATCGACTGTAACAGTCGTAGTACCACTGTACTACCCCCCAAAAAAATAAACCAAAATAAATATACAACTATATTTGGGAACTAGGTGATGCAGCACCATAACTTTCTCTTTTGGAGTTTGCTTCGATGCTTCAATTGTGTCACTTGTACGCCGCTTCGGATAAAGGCGTCGTCTAGCCTGCTAGCTGACTAAACGTAAATGTAAACTTGGAGCACCGGGAACCTCGACGTTGTCTCTTCCAGATCCCGGCGGTCCCACCTTCACCATCGGCAAGTCGGTGTGGCTGCTGTGGGGCATCGTGTTCAACAACTCGGTGCCCATCGAGAACCCCAAGGGCACCACCAGCAAGATCATGGTGCTGGTGTGGGCCTTCTTCGCCGTCATCTTCCTGGCCTCCTACACCGCCAACCTGGCCGCCTTCATGATCCAGGAGCAGTACATCGACACGGTGTCGGGGCTCAGCGACAAGAAGGTGAGAGGCTCCGGTTCCCCGAGGGTTTCGTGTTCGTCTTGTCCGAGTGCTGATTGAGTCGGTTGGTTGGTCGGTCGAGTGGGCGGAGAGAGAAAAGGGAGAGGTGGGGGGGGGGGGAGAGAGGGAGGGAAAACAAAGAACATCTATAACGGCTATAAGAACAATAAAACACAACCTAAACTCAGTCCCAACATCAAACTAACCGGAACCACTTCCCTGAGGCGGCGGTGCTGGAGAAAAGAGACCCAGTCGATGCCCTGAAACTGATTCATACTTCATACTGGTCATTTACACTTTTATCTTTGCACATTACACATATTACCCTTTTATCTGCAAATGTGTCTGGCCTAAGGATGTAAGTTGCTGAGAGAGAGAGCGAGAGAGAGAGAGAGAGAGATTCTGCCGCCTTACACTACCAGCTACATTACCCATTAGTGTGAGAGGAGGTGTGAGAGTTGGAGGGTGAGAAAAACATAGTTAGTGGTGAGGGGAGAGAGAGAGAGAAAGGAACAGAGAGAGAAATACAGAAAAAAATAAACAGATAAATATGGAAGTTGTCAATCAAAAGCAGTTGTCGTCTCAACGCGACAAACGGGCCAACAGGAATTGACCTTGGCACCCAGTAGTGCATCCGAGGACACGTCACGGAGACGGCATCCCGGGGGTCACACGTGTGATTGTGTCATGGCCGTCGCCTTGACGATCAACTTCTCCCCTCAGATTTATTGAAAGTCACGGCGAGTGAGGCCGTACGCGGCTTAGTACGTGGCTTAGTACGTGTCGCATCGGAGTAATTTATGACATCACGTCACCCGAGCCGTCCTTCTATGATGTCATGGTGAGATTTAGATATGCGGAGAATCCCAAGAGGTGGTTCCTGTCACATATGTCCAATATCGCTTCTTCTTTCTTTGATAAAGTAAAAGATATTGAGAAGAAAAACATGTTTCTTCTCCTGGTCATGGACGTTGTTGTTCTCCACCTCCTCTTCCTCCTCCTCCGCGTTCTTGTTAATTAACTGCTCACATGAAGTAAGAGGCCAGAAGCAGCATTTTGGTCATACTAGTAGGAGGAACCAAAACATACTAGTCTATATATATCACAATCACACACTCACCATCACGCGTATTAAAACACCCCCATCACCATCGGTCCGCGGCCCTCCCCTCTACTTCTAACCCCACCGTGGTTACCGCAGGGACGCACTCCCATTTCTCAGGCGCCGCCTCTCCCCCTCGACCTTCTTTCCCTTCGACCTTGAAAACCAGGGTAAGGGGTCGGGGCGGAGAGACCCTGGAGGAATTCCAGACCATCAAGCCCCTCGCAAGGCTATCGTGCCTCCCGGGTACAGCCAACACAGCATCGACCAGGGTGGTGTCCAGTCTCGTTTTGAGCACGACAATTTGGTTCAGCAACCAGTGTGATCGTAGCCTGGATATAATTAATAGAATTAAATAATGCTGCTTTATTGTCTTCATTGTGCACGCCGAAGGCAGAAGGTCTTTGCTTGCGTGCAGAAATCTTCCACAAAAATTCCACTAAAATTACCCCCTTATTTTGCCATTGACGAAATGGCATAGATTACTATCTTGACGGTCATATAATATATATATATTACTACATAATATTACTACTATATTACCACATTTAAATCCATTTCTGGGTTCACGAAAACACAACAGAAGCGACATAAGATAAGATAAGAGATAAGATAGAACTTTATTAATCCTGAAGGAAATTCTTGTGCCAGGTTGCATAGCAATACAGTAAAACAATAGAGAAATAAACAGAATAATAAAAATAAACTAACAGATTTACAAATGTACAGTCCTAGTAGAATAAAACTAGAGGTGAAATATAAAATTCTATCGGCATGACGTTAGGAGTAGCACCAGGTCCTTCATGGTGAGGACAGTTCTTATAAGACGACCTTGATCTTGTCTTACTCAAGGTCGCCCCTTGTGCGTGTGCATGGGGGTACGATTAACATCATGCAGACGTCGTTCCCTTTTCACCAGACTACATTTGTCAGGAGCTAACGAACGTGGCAGCTGTTGCTAATGTCAGTAATTGATGTCATGGTGAGATTTAGATATGCGGAGAATCCCAAGAGGTGGTTCCTGTCACATATGTCCAATATCGCTTCTTCTTTCTTTGATAAAGTAAAAGATATTGAGAAGAAAAACATGTTTCTTCTCCTGGTCATGGACTTCCTCCTCCTCCCGCGTTCTTGTTAATTAACTGCTCACATGAAGTAAGAGGCCAGAAGCAGCATTTTGGTCCATACTAGTAGGAGGAACCAAAAACATACTAGTCTATATATATCACAATCACACACTCACCATTCACGCGTATTAAAACACCCCCATCACCATCGGTCCGCGGCCCGCCCCTCTACTTCTAACCCCACCGCGGTTACCGCAGGGACGCACTCCCATTTCTCAGGTGCCGCCTCTCCCCCTCGACCTTCTTTCCCTTCGACCTTGAAAACCAGGGTAAGGGGTCGGGGCGGAGAGACCCTGGAGGAATTCCAGACCATCAAGCCCCTCGCAAGGCTATCGTGCCTCCCGGGTACAGCCAACACAGCATCGACCAGGGTGGTGTCCAGTCTCGTTTTGAGCACGACAATTTGGTTCAGCAACCAGTGTGATCGTAGCCTGGATATAATTAATAGAATTAAATAATGCTGCTTTATTGTCTTCATTGTGCACGCCGAAGGCAGAAGGTCTTTGCTTGCGTGCAGAAATCTTCCACAAAAATTCCACTAAAATTACCCCCTTATTTTGCCATTGACGAAATGGCATAGATTACTATCTTGACGGTCATATAATATATATATATTACTACTATATTACCACATTTAAATCCATTTCTGGGTTCACGAAAACACAACAGAAGCGACATAAGATAAGAGATAAGATAGAACTTTATTAATCCTGAAGGAAATTCTTGTGCCAGGTTGCATAGCAATACAGTAAAACAATAGAGAAATAAACAGAATAATAAAAATAAACTAACAGATTTACAAATGTACAGTCCTAGTAGAATAAAACTAGAGGTGAAATATAAAATTCTATCGGCATGACGTTAGGAGTAGCACCAGGTCCTTCATGGTGAGGACAGTTCTTATAAGACGACCTTGATCTTGGTCTTACTCAAGGTCGCCCCTTGTGCGTGTGCATGGGGGTACGATTAACATCATGCAGACGTCGTTCCCTTTTTACCAGACTACATTTGTCAGGAGCTAACGAACGTGGCAGCTGTTGCTAATGTCAGTAATGCCACGCATTAAGAGGAAACACGGATTTAGCCGAAGGCATCGTATGTCGAGATGAGTTGAGGAAAGGAAGAAGGCCTGATGGGGATGGAGGGAGAACCGGGGGGGGGAGGGCTTCTTCTCTCCTCCAAAAACCTCCAGCTAACCGTGGCCTTGGCGCGACTCCACTCCTGATCACCGTGGCCTCCAGGCACAGATCCAAGTGAGCAAATTAACAGAGAGAGAGCGAGAGAGGAGAGAGCGAAGAGAGAGCGAGAGAGAGAGCGAGAGAGAGAGCTAAACGCTAAATGCTGAGCAGATACGCCGGCCCCCTGGTATGGTTTGCCTTACTGTGTCTTTACTTCAGATGATCGAACGGTGGACTTTTTGTAATATTTGGGATTAGGGGTTTTTCATTGGATGAGGATGAGGAGGAGGAGGAAGTGGAGTCGGAGGTGGAGGAGGAGACTGAACCAGTAAAACGGCGCGCCACAGTGCATCGGAAACAAGCCCACTGCACCCAGAGACACTGCAGCCATATGGTGACACATGGCTGGATGTACTCTGATCCCAGCTACACCGCCACGCTCAACATTAGGAAAATGATCAAATAACAAAAAGACGTAATGGCGTCCGACTGATTCACAGAAGCTATATTTTGTATTTTATAATAATAAAAGAATTGCCATTAAAACGCATTCTCCCAGACGGACATTTTTCTCCTTTTGCTTTTTTAGGGTTTTACAGTTTCAAATCAACACGTAACCCATACGCTTTCATCTGACATTACTTCTTTGTAATGCAGTGACCGGTGACATTAACCAGGGAATGTTTTCTGTTTTCCCGGATTGCTTCCCCCTACCCCCCCCCCCCCCCCCCTCTTTTCGCCGTGTACAGTTTCAAAAGCCACAGGAGCAGTATCCGCCGTTCCGCTTTGGGACCGTCCCAAATGGCAGCACGGAGCGCAACATACGGAGCAACTACCCCGAGATGCACTCGCACATGGTGAAGTACAACCAGAAAGGGGTGGAGGACGCCCTCAACAGTCTCAAAACAGGGTAGGTGCACTGTGGCGGCGGCTGCTGCTGCTGCTGCCGCTGCCAACAGGCGGCACAAATGGCGGTGATGGAAAGAACTCCCAAACAAGCGGAGCTATTATTACACTAGGAGACCCCGGGGAGGTGATCAAGCAGGAAACCAGAGAGGGAGGGAGGGGGGGAAGGAGGAGGGGGATGTGTTTATTATGCTTATGGAATATGTGTTGTACATCAGGATACCTGTTTTTATCTCGGTGTATTTCTTGGAAACAAACTGGAGGTACAATGTTCTTTCAACATAAGGTTACTGAAACATTACTCTTAATTACCCAACCTCAACTGTAGGCAAGATTGTATATTAAACCTTAAAACGATCTGTTCTGGCTCAACCGGTCGGCAGGTAGAACATGTCATTAACATTACCCGTGGTTAGGGGTCGTATTTTTGGAGGTTTTGGGTAAAAGTGTCCAGCAAATGGACAAAAAACATGTTTTTTTTCAAAGAGTTTCTCCAATGAGATGGACATATCTCACATGCCTCTACCCCCTGTGTACCTCTCTCTCTCTCTCTCTCTCTCTCTTCGTCGTCTCCCGGGTCCAGGAAGCTGGACGCGTTCATCTACGACGCAGCGGTGCTCAACTACATGGCGGGTAAGGACGAGGGCTGCAAGCTGGTGACCATCGGCAGCGGGAAGGTCTTCGCCACTACGGGCTATGGCATCGCCCTGCAGAAGGAGTCCCGGTGGAAGCGTCACATCGACTTGGCGCTGCTGCAGTTCCTAGCAGATGGTAAATTACAGCGTGTCCGACACCGCCAGAAAACTGTAACGGGGCCCAACGGCAGCATAACGGCGCGACCGCAGTGGCGCGTGTTCCGTTGTCGCCGCGAGGCTGTGCAGCAAAATGGAAATTGGAAGGCGACGGCGCGCAACTAACTCGACGCTATAGGCCTCAGTGGTGAGCGCCGGATCCTAGGGTAGGGTTAGGGTACTTAGCGTTTATTAGGGTATTTGCGGTGTCGGTGTACGTAGCATGTCAACATACTAGAAGAGGGTACATAAATGAATCGGGTAAATACAGGCTAAACAAATACTACATAGCACATTCAACATGACTAAAACATCATGAAACAACGCAACAGTGCTTCTCACCAACACAACCACCAAAACATCCCAACTGTCAGTTTAGCGGTCATGTTAAGCATGCCTAGCGGTGGGTACATGGCCCTGTTGAGATTGCTATTACCTCGCATTATAGAGAACATTCTAGGGTATTTCACATGTTGGCATATTTGGTTGCAGCTTGTCAGCGTACTTGGCATTGTAGGGTGCAGCATGCTAGCATGTTAGGGTCGTTAGCAGGTAAAGATACTTAGCATGTAAGGGTATCTAGCATCGTAGGGGACTCCCCTGGGTAAATGAAAGCTGATAATAAACCAACGTTATTCACCGAAGAATGACCGCTACGTACGTACCTCACTCGCAGGCGACACACAGAAGCTGCAGACGGTATGGCTGACGGGTATCTGCCGCAACGAGAAGAAGGAAGTGATGAGCAGCAAGCTGGACATCGACAACATGGCGGGCGTCTTCTACATGCTGCTGGTGGCCATGGGCCTCAGCCTGCTGGTGTTCGCCTGGGAGCACCTGCTCTACTGGAAGCTGCGCCACTCGGTGCGCAAGTCTGACCGCCTCGACTTCCTGTTGGCCATCAGCAGGGTAAGTGTTGGTGACGGAGAAGTTGCAGTTGTTCGGCCACCACCACCACCAAATGTTTGGTGGACCATCCAAGCCATTTGAACAGTAAACCCTGTGACTCATAACATATTTAACCTGAAGACGACTAATAACATCAGAAAAAAAAATCTAAATCAGAAACAAACAACAAAATCTTTCATTCAACTGTTCTTTCCGACATTAAAAGGATAAATAAATTGCCACATCCTCATACAAGCGCACTGCACTCACTCAACGCACCGATCTCTCCCCGTGGAACACAGATGCCAGTGTCGTCGATATGTCCCGACTTGTTGGCCTTGGGCTGGAAACCACTCAATTATTGCCTCTCGCTTAGCATAATAATGTCCCTGAGAAAATGAATGACGGAGACCTTATGAAATCCTTGAGGAGGTGATATATGACATATACTGCAGGTGGGCTGAGGTCAGAGACAGTTCAGTTCCTGAAGGTGTCAGAAATAGATATCATCTGTCCATCTATATTCCTCTCAACCACACGCGTACCGATGGAGGAACATGTATCAGTACAAAGTATGTGTCGTGGGTCCGTATGACGGCGCGTATTTGTCTTCGTGATGTGTGTGTACCGTATGTTACCGGCTGGGCAATCCATAACGTAGGACATTTGTATTTTAAGAGGACGCTTACATGTTTGTGCCTGCTCAAGTGTGATGGATTACTGGACTCCCATGAAGAATAAATACACACGTTGCCCCCTTAAATAAAGTCTCCGTTCTAACACGCTGCAGTCCGCCTGTTGAAGAGGCCACACCGATACGACCGCAGGACTGCAGTAGGTCAAATTAGGTCAAATGCAAACACAAGCAAAAAAAAAAAAACCATACCAACATCAAATGAGTAAAACGCAGTTAGATATAAAATGACTTGATGGAACGGCCTCCCCCTGCGAGGAGAGCGGTCCCTGAGAAAGTGCATTTAAATTACCCCATTAACAGAACCTTCATCTGAGAGTGTTTACAGCGCCGCCGAGCGAGGTGGAGATTATGCATTCTGCGCCAACGCCATATTTGAAAGTAAAATAAAAACCAGGAGGTGGGAGAGGCGGAATGGAATGGAAAGCCGGGGGGGGGGGGGGAAACTAATATAGCGATCTGCAAGCCTTTCTTTTACACACATGGCGGCTTTTGAGCAACGAGCGGCATGCCTGAGATGTTTCACAACACCGCAGTGATGGAGTTGGCCAAGTTGCCGCCGTGACACCGCAATCTAATGACACCATTGCCTCTAATTGTACACACTCCATCTCTCCGCCGAAAGGCTTCAGGAGATGGGCTTGAAGTGACACTTCCAACCCCGGACATGCTAATAGCTAAAGGCAATAGACCAAACACACACGGTGTGTATGTATAGTTCAAAACTAGTTTTATATGAACTTGTTAGTGAACTTGAATAGTGTGAACATCGCCAGGCTTATTCCATATACCAAGGGCACTCAGACATAACGTAATGTTCTCAGAAAGTTTGGCATCCCTGAGCAAGATGCCCTTACCCCTACCTGCTTCTTCATGGTATCTGAACTCACTATTAGTCACGATAAAAGTCACAGTCGTAAAACAGTAAATGCTACTAAAGGCTATGCCTGCATAAACACGTTTGTTCCCTTGTTACCCACTTTGAGTTGTTGTCTGCCCAAAATTCTTTTCCATTATTATACTTTTAAGGTTAAAGGAGACATACTATACCACCATGTGTAAGCATGATTAGCCATTCCAAGCGGTTTCATCTCCGGTTTTTGACATTCCAAGTGGGAGTGTCCGCCTAGATGTATGCTGGATAGATCAGCCTACCAGCAACTGGCAGGCTGATCTATCCACCATACATCTGGGTGGACACTCCCACTTGGAATGTCAAGTGGGGCCATTCCAACCGGTTTTTGAAACCACTTGGAATGGCTAATCACGCTCACACCTGGTGGTATAATATGTCTCCTTTAAGGTGAAACGATGTTCTTCTTCCTGCTGTGTTCTTTCACTGGTGTAGCGCTTTGTCTCGTTGTTTTGCCGGAAGAGTTTATTGACATGGATCCTGACGTGCTGATGTGCTGTACCCCTGCAGGGCATCTACAGCTGCTTCAATGGTGTGGAGGAGACGGAGCACAACGGCAGCCTGCAGAACCCCGATGTCACGGCCAACTACACGCAGGCCAACATGCTGAAGATGCTGAAGACTGCCAAGGACATCGTGTCGTCGGCACGGGTGGAGAACTCCTTGGACAGCGCCACCAAGACGCTGGAGAGCTGGAGCCGGCGGGGGGGCGGCGGCGCGACGGACGGCATGCGCGTCGGCGGACTGCAGCCTCCGCCCCGGATTGCCGCCACCTCCTCCGCCGTGGACATGTGCCACGGACACATGCCCACATACATCTCCAGCATCTCCGACCACCACGCCATGCCCATGTTCCCCCAGAGGGGGGCGCTCAACCCCACCCTCCCTGGTGGGGGAGGCGGCAGCGGGGGGCACTACGGGGGGGACTGCGGCAGCACCCAGAACCTGCTGCTGGACAAGCACCGGGGGATGAGCCGCCCCGTGCCCCTGCGCTACACCCTCCCAACCCGAGTGGGCGCGGGTGGAGCCCAGATGCTGGAGAGGACACTGCCCATCTCCAGCCTCAGCAGCCCCCACCTAGCCATGCGGGACCCGCACGGCTCCAACCCCCACCTCCACCACCACCACCACCACCAGCTCCTGCACCACCATGGCAGCAGAGGCCGCCTGTACATGGAAAGTAGCAGCAGCACCCAGCCCCGGCACCAACTCCACCTCCCCGCCGCCTCCTCCTACCTCCCCTACCGGGAGTTCCAGGTGCCGGACGTGTACGTGGATCGGCGGGGCCCGCTGCGCAGGAAGCTCAGCTACCCCCCGGACTGCGTGAGCCGCAAGAAGCGTCCGCACAGCTTCGTGTTCGACGGCCGGCAGCGCAACGACGCTTCCTACGACGAGCCGACCGCCTGCCTGGCCGAGCTCCGAGCCAACCACCTGCTGGGCAGCCACTCCCCGGCGGCGGTGGCGACGGCCAGCTCCCCGGTCTCGCACTACCCCGGCCACGCTGCCAGCTGCAACTCCTGCATGAAGCCGTACCTGCAGGAGCCGGACCTGGACGACGACGTCCCATTGCTGGGGGAAGGAGAAGATGAACCGCCGCGCTTCCTTCCTCAAGGCCACCTGGGGCGGGGACCGAATCCGGCAGGTGGATGAGACCAAGGGGGCGTCTGCGGGGGGCGGAGCTGGGGCCTCGTCCTCCTCCCCGGCATCCCGCGCGGCGGCAGACATACCCGACCTCTTCCCCCGCGGGATGCTGCCGGCCAAGGCCAAGCCGGCCAAGTCCCTCAGCCAGCACCACCACAAGATGTACGGCAGCCTGGGCAACAACCTGTCCTGCTACCCACTGGCGGCCGAGCCCGCCTACCTGGACCCCGCCCACATGGGCTCCTACCCCTATAAGCAGAAGCTCAGGTACTACGAATCCACGGGGCGGCTGCCCTCATACCGTGAGGCGCTGCTGCACAACCTGCCGCCTGCCGCCTCCTCCTCCTCCCTGCGGCGCTCCTCCTCCTCCGCCACCGTGGTGCACAGACACTACTCGGCCTACCTGAACGCCTACACCGACCTGCCCGTGTACGTTGGGCCGCTGCCGCAGGGCCACGCCCACTTCTACGATGCCACCAAGGACGCGTGCCACCTGTTCCCCTGCGCCGCGGTTAGCGGCAGCAGTGGTGTCGGCCACGGCCACTGCCCCGAGACGGTGGCGTCGGCTCAGGCCCGCAGCGGTGGGGGCGGGGCCGGCGGGGGGGACAGGGGCGGGGCGGCGGGGCCCTGCCAGAACAGCGTACTGATGCGGAGCTATGACGGCTCGGGGAAGCGGGAGGAGCTCGGGGGGGCGTGCGGCGGCAGGGAAAGGCGGCAGGTGCTGGTGGCTCGACGGGTCACCAGCCCCTTTGTGCCAAAACCCTGGGGGAGGGTCTCCAGCCTGGAGTCGGAGGTGTGAGGAGGAGGAGGATTTCCTCTACCCAGACTCCACCCAGGGTCTCCAGGCTTGACTCAGACGTATGAGGATGAGGAGGAGGTTTCCTCAGGTCTCCTCTACCCTGACTCCGCCCAGGGTCTCCAGTCTGGAGTCAGAGGTGTGAGGAGGAGGAAGATGGAGGGGACCCCGCCTCCCAGAGTCTCCTCTTAATCAACATCGGCTCAAAGCAAAAATATAAACTGTTCTCAACAGCGGAGCTGAGAGTCTATGATGTCTCTCAACAACAGTGCAATAAAACCCCTGGCTGCAGTGAGAATACATGAGGGGGTGTAGATATGAGGATCAGAGTGATGGAGTGTGTGGAGGTCGTGAGGGTGTTGTAGGAGTTGGAGGATGGTATTTAGGACAGTTTATAGTCAAGCCTAGTAAATGCAGAGAAAAAAGGTATGAAGGGTGGTTACAAATAACTAATAAGAAAAAAAGGTATTGTGGAATAGTATTTAATACAATTTAATCGAATGGCTTATTGTTTAAAGGATTATTTTTTTTTAAATGCTGTCTTGCTCTGTGTGTGTGTGTGTGTGTGTGTGTGTGTGTGTGTGTGTGTGTGTGTGTGTGTGTGTGTGTGTGTGTGTGTGTGTGTGTGTGTGTGTGTGTGTGTGTGTGTGTGTGTGTGTGTGTGTGAGAGATCCGGTGGGAAGCCTATATACAGCCGCTTCTCGCTGGGAATATTAGTTCAGATATACAGTATATATATTTATTTTTTATTTATTTTCTTTCTTTTTCGGTACCTTTTTGTCATTTAAATTTAGGAGGAAAAAATTCTAATTCATAAGCCACTTACTGTATGTTGGTGAGCGAGGCCACGGAATTGATCATCTTCCAGAGGCTTCTTAAGCCTAGCATTCCCAGGCATGGTCTAACCCTAAGATCTAGTCTTCCCAGATGGGGTCTAACTCTAAGATCTAGTCTTCCCAGACAGGGTCTACCTGTAAGATCTAGTCTTCCCAGATGGGGTCTAACTCTAAGATCTAGTCTTCCCAGACGGGGTCTAGCTGTAAGATCTAGTCTTCCCAGATGGGGTCTAACTCTAAGATCTAGTCTTCCCAGACGGGGTCTAACTCTAAGATCTAGTCTTCCCAGACAGGGTCTAGCTCTAAGATCTAGTCTTCCCAGACGGGGTCTAACTCTCATATCTAGCTTTTTTTCACCCTATAGACTCGACACATGTCTCTGGTTGCGTTTTTGGACCCAAGTTTTAAAAAGGGAAAATGAATATATATATGAATAACTGCGTCTGTATTTCCATTGTTACACTTTCTCTTTAATAAAGGACTGAGGCTTCCTCTCACAAGCCTTTTGGAACCGGCTTCTCTGTCTTATTTGGCTGATAGCCTGATCTGTGAGGAGGGATATGGTTTTAAGAGTTACTGTTAAGATACGTTTAAGTTGAAGGTAATAGCGGATGAATGTACCGTATGTCGGGGAAATGTTTAATGATGTTGCAGTGATAGGTGGCAGAGAACAATAGGCCCTATTATGTAAAAATGTAATGTTGAAGAATGATATGCTTAAATGAATACCGTATTGTTTTAAGCATAAACAGCAGTTATGCATCTATAGGCACGGATATAAATACAGATTTGCACAGATAAATCTGTATTTATATCCACATATTATATGCAGATAAATCTGCATATAAATCTGCATATAATATGCGGGAGAAACAGCGTATGCCTCATATAATATATAAAGCACAAGTACAATGATGGAACGTATGTCAGTGTCTCCAGTTAAGCGGAATTTGATTCGGTGACAGAAGAATTCCCATCCGACAGCAACGGATAAATGTAGATGAGGCCGGTCGTGGGGTGAAAGACGCATCAATCCCGCCTGCTTATCTCCCGCACTGCTTCTCTTTTTGTATTCAAAAGATAAATGCTCCCGACCCACTCTGGGAGCTCTGGCCCAGCGCCAAACGCTTAGCCGCTTCACGCTAGCAGGGAGATAGCGCTGTTCAAACACCAGCGAGTCATCACTTTATCCACACCCCACCCCCCTGGCTCTTCCTGAAGCTTCTCAGAGTTTTTTTAACCGGGAAAATCCGTTCAACGGAGGTGTTTGGACACTTAGCTCGCGCACGGGGGAATAAAGCCATGTTGGAATTTGTGTGTGTGACCAAGAGTCAGCTTCAGAACAAAGTTATGCATTATATGATTTGTTTGAAACATACTTATGACATGGGGGGAGGGGAGGGGAGGGGGAGGGGGAGGGGGTCAGAGTAGTGGAAAGGGCTTGACTCCCAGCTGAAAGGTTTTGGGTTTGATTCCCACTGTGGGTGGTCTTGCACATCGCATCATTGTGCAAGACAGCTGCCCCCAAATGCATCTGAATTCACTGAAAGTAACTGTTGATGCCAGCAAAAGCGTCAGCTTGGGATCAGCAGTCACACATTTGCTTGGATAACTCAATATCGACAAATCCGATTGGCTTACAATAAAAAGTCATGTTTGTAACATGCAGCTTCATTGGAAGAAACATCACACTGCAAAAAGTTATGTTGTTTTCTATTTGGCTCAGAAGTTGCAAGTCGTCTTATATGGTACACGGGCCAAATAGGGACATTTACCTTAAATAGACACTCAGGAAAAAATATAAAAGTCTTTGACATCACAACAAAATGGGTGGACTCCTCCCTCTAGCTCTCCTGCTGTCTTACACGATGCCCTGGCCTCATCCCAGCCACGCTGTCACAACGTCAGCCAGGCATGTTGGCCCTGATTTAGGATGACAAATAAAAGTCGGTGTGGTAATGAGTGACTGACTTCCAGCACATGACCACTGCCACAGAGTTGTCAGCAGATATAAGTAATTATAGTATATTTACATTCAGGGCATTTGGTAGACGCTTTTGTCCAAAGTCACTGCCTACCTTTGTCCAAAGAGTGAGACAGTATATCACTGACGGTAGTTTGATTTTAATAGATTCAATAGTTCCAAGCACTCATAATTCCTTTGTCGCATCTCCAGGACAAAGGAATTAGACACTTCAACACATTAGCGAGTAGTGACAAACTAAAAGTCCAGCTATTTGTCAAATAGCAACGACATTATCAGCGTTGTTCCACCGTTGTCTCACGTGACAAGGTTGTAAGAGAAGGTTGATTGGTTAAACGTATTTCACAGCGGGGGAGGGGATCGACTGTTTTATAAAAAATTAAAAAACGAAGGCAAATCATGTATGTGTAAAGTGTATTTTTATTGATTTGGTGTGAAAAACAAGATGCTGTTAACAAAACTTTAGCACACATCCGTGCGCTATACACAGAGGCAGTGCACCTTGCAGTGCCTCCTTGGCTACAAGGACATCATCCCAGCCTCTCTCATCCTCAACACCATGACCCAGGTTTATTTGATTTGACGTTGGTTGATATTCGATCTTGACTTACCCCGTACAATCGGTCACGACAAAGCTCTCCAGTTAATTACATGCTCTAGGTCATGGAAACTACACTATTATATGATGTGGCAAAAAAAACATTTCTTGTCGCTATGAATACTTATCCGAGAAATGCTTCACGGCACTCTCGCCACTACCTTCAGTGGCTCCGGTCTGAGTAAGGGAGCGTCTGCAAGTTACGCATTTCACCTACGGTCTGAGTGAGGGATCCTCTGCAAATTACACATTTCATGGTTGTTCGCTTGACATGCCAGTCCCCAGAAAGGAAAAGCCTATAATTACCTTTACACCTCATCAAATGCACATTAATAAGAAACTCCCTGTTTTAGAAGGAGAATATTCACTAGACATACATAAAATTGCCTTTCTTATTCTGGTGGCTGTATTAACTCCACTTTAGTGTGTAACTTACTACAAATGACAAGTCGTTGAAAACACCTGGAAAGTAGAATTATCACATTAGAAAAGGAAACGACAGTGAAAAATTGCATTCCAGATAAGTCAAGTTGTAGCTCAGACCATACCAAGCTGCACGACAGTACTAAGCTTGAAGACGATACCGACAAGTGGCAAAGAATCGGCGCCAAACCAAACGCAATTCCAAGATGAAATCCCGTAAGTTCCAGCTGTTAGCTTCCTCTACACCAAATGCCCATAATGCTAACGCTACTGTCCAGCCTCCGCTACTTTTAAATAACCAATTTGAGCCACTTGCGAATCTGGATGAGGAGATGCCAAGTACAGAATGCCATAACTCGATGAAGCATAAAAGTAGGATAGTGAACGTCAAGAAAAACAGAAAGCAGACATGCACGCTAGCTGAGCAAGTCATAGACAGAGCAGGGCCTACTCAACACCGGCCCACGGTGAACGACTATGCCAAGAAAAACATTCTCATTACGGGTGACTCAGGTCATACGTAATGTAGCAGCTAAAAATAATCTGCTTTCCCAATGCGTGTGTCTCTGACATTACGAAACAGCTCCCAGAATTACTTAAGAAGCATAAACAGGCCAGCCACCTTGTAATTCATGTAGGGAAAAATTACATTCTTAGAGGACAATCAGAAATAGTGAAACACGATTTTAGGGATTTTTTTCATTCACTCCATGGACTGAAAATCCAAATATTTATTAGTGGACCACCACCAGCATGGGGAAGCAGTACTTTCACTCGTCTTCTGAACTTGAGTGCATGGCTCTCCAAAACCTGCAACATATTGGGATTGAATTTTATTGACAATTTTAATTTGTTTTGGGGCCGTAGAACTTTTTTCATACATGATGGCCTTCACCCGAACAGGATGGGTGTAAAAACTCTGACAAACAATCTCATCTTCTCTCTTCGGCATGCTACATTTCCGTCGCAGGAGCATTTCCAGTGTAAGGAACACAGAGTCACCACACAATCTCTGCCCAAGGTCAAGCCACTCCCTCAGCTTCAGCCTACAATCTCTGCATGCAGCGAGGACACTATGCAGCTTGAGGACCCTGGTGATAAGCAGCTGTTATTTCAATCTCAGGATTGGAACATGAACCCTGCCGACTTCCCGCCTCTGAGTGGGGACATGGAGCCTGTCTCTCCCTCCAGAGGCAGCGACTTGGAATCCTCTGATGACACAAGTCCCTTCCTGGCCCTTCCTCAGTCCTTCACTGTCACCCCTCAGACTACCCGCACTCCGGTATCCCTTCCCCCATTATCTTCTTCATCACCTCCCTCACCATCCCCCCTGTCCTCACCATCTCCCACATTATTCCCTTCACCATCCTCACCACCTTCCACTTCACTCTCTCACTCCCTCACTCACCGTCGCCTCAGCCGCCCTCCTTACCAACTCCTTCATCACTCCCTTGCAAGCGCCAGGAACCGCCCCCACCCAAGTCTGGTAAACCCCGCCTTTACCTTCCTTCAGACAGGATTCTTCGGCCAAAACAGCAGAACATAGCATGACCTTTGTCTTTCATTCCATCTATTGTTACTGTGCAGAGAAAATGTAGGCCTAGGCCTAGTGTTGGTTGCAATCATAGTAATTTGGTTAACATCCTAGTAAAGCCCTTGATTTATACAGAGTTGGACATGCATGTTAATATGGCACTTTTAAATGTGAGATCACTCACAAATAAGAGTTTTTTAATCAATGATTTTATCTCTGAAAATAATTTGCATTTTATTTTCCTTGTGGAAACCTGGCTTAAGAGTGATGGAGCTGCAACTCTCATCGAAACTTGTCCACCTAACTATTATATTTTTCAATCAGTAAGACAGGACAAACGACGGGATGGTATAGCTGCTATATTCTCCAATCAGTTTAGTTGTACTGAGATTGATTTGGGTACATTTTTATCTTTTGAATCCCTGACTATTTTGCTTAAGAGACTTTGTAGAGCAGCAGAACGGACATGGAGAAAAACTAATAGCATGTTGAAGGACTGCATCTCTATCTATAATAAAGCTATATCTATAATAAAGAACCCATTTCTCAAAGATAATTGCTGAGAATGGCAGCAACTCTAGGATACTATTTTCAACTATTGACCGACTATTAAATCCTACACCAACTTCTGACATTCTTAGTTTAGCTTCTGCCTCAAAATGTGATGAGTTCGCACAGTTTTCTAACAGCAAAATAACAACCATTAGAGCTGGTATTCCCAGAAGCACTACAAACCCTTATGATTTGCCATGTAATAAGCCAGCAATTATGAGGAACTTTAATAACATCTCTGATACAGAACTTTATAAGATTGTAAGACAGAGTAAATCCTCTACTTGCTGTCTTGACCCCGTCCCTACAAAATTTTAATTTGTATTTTTTTATAGTGTCTCCACATCTTGTTCTAAAAATAGTTAACACCTCCCTTGAGACTGGAATTTTCCCAAACGCATTTAAAACTGCTGTTGTGAAACCGCTATTGAAGAAACCAAACTTAGACCATAGTGTACTAAGTAATTACAGGCCTATATCCAACTTACCCTTCATGAGCAAGATACTACAAAAAGTAGTTTTTAATCAACTAAACAAATTCTTAAATTAAAATAGTATTCTAGAAAAGTTCCAGTCAGGTTTTAAATCTAACCATAGTACAGAGACCACTAGGTAATATCATCAGAGATCACAATGTTAATTTCCATAGCTATGCTGATGACACACAATTGTACATTTCTCTTGAGCCAAATGATGCTAATGCCTTATATTCCCTGACTACATGTCTGTCCGGCCAATTAATCAACTGCATTATTTATCTTAAACTGGAAGGTAAGACAAGAAATACTTTAGTTGGCCCCAAAGCGTAAACAGGGATGCACTTATGATAAGGTTAGGAAACTTGGCTCATCGGAATAAAACGGAAGTAACCAACTTTAGGTTGTAATTTTTGATTTCTGATCTTTAAGTCTTTAAAACCCACAATAAATAAAGTTGATCAGAGACATTATATTCCACTTGAAGAAATGTAGGAAAGTAACGGCCCGTTTTTAACATCAACAGGATGCTGAAGAAGTTAAATTCCATGCTTTTATTTCATAGTAGGCTGGATCTAACTGTAATGCTCTTTATGTTCCAAAAAGTCAATTGAGAAATTACAGTTCATTCAGAACTCTGCGGCAGACTTTTAACAAAAACAAGGAAGAGAGAACATATTACTCCTGTTTTAGCTACACTGCACTGGCTTCCTGTATCTTTTAGGATTGATTTTAAAGTCTTCTTACTTGTATATAAAGCCTTAAATGGTCTAGCACCTTCATACATTACTGATTCTCTGTCGTGTTATGTCCCTACACAAGCCCTTAGGTCCTCTATGGCAGGCCTCTTAAACATTCCAAAGGTTCCACCAAATAAAATTGGAGAAGCTGCCTTTGCACATTACTCACCTAAATTGTGGAACACCATACCAAAACATAGGTGGGCTCAGAGGATATTTTTAAATGACTGAAAACATAACTTTTTAATCTAGCTTTTAATTAGCAGTGAGCCCTCCACGTTTAGCACCGGGGGGGGTGGTGGAAAGACCCCTGACTTGGCGATATAAGGCTGAACCATATCATAAGTAAGGCTGAGCCATAACATAATCACCGAAGGAGTGGTGGAAAGACTCCTTTCGGCAACATAAGGCTCGCTGGTATCGCTGCTATATTCCAAAACTTTCATTTTTGAACACCTAACTATTATGCTTATTTTAACATCTTAACAGACTATTTTTATTCATCTTATTTTGTTAAACATCAATTTTACTCTTATTCTTTTTAATTATTGTATTGTCTTTTATTATATTTTCCCTGCCTTCTGTATCCTTCGATTGTGTGGTCTACTCAATTCTCTATTTCATTATCAGGTTTTTTCTTTTCTTGTTTATTATATCATGTTTATTTTAATTTCTGTACTGTGCTGAAATGTTAAAGCACTTTGAGCTGCATTCTCTGTCTGAAAGGTGCTACACAAATAAAGCTTTATTATTATTATATTAAAAGTTTAATTACATGGCGCAAATTGAGTTTTGTTCTTTTTTAATATTCACAAAAAATCTACTAAATTACATTTTCTCATTGTGATTGCTGTAGTAGTCGCTAATTGCAGTGTGACTTACTACACCTGACCATTTATTGAAAGTTCAAAGGGGGCGGCAGTAGCTGGTTCGATCCCAGTGTCGAGGTGTCCCTGAGCAAGACTTCTAACCCTAACTGCTCCTGACTTGTTGATTGTTGATTGTTACCTTGCATGATTGACACTGCCGTCAGTGTATGAATGGTGAATGTGAGGCAATACAGTAAAGCGCTTTAGATAAAAGCGCTATATAAATGCAAACCATTTCCCATGTGGGCAGGGGAGTGTTATTTTTTAAATATTCACAAAAAATCAACAAAATGACTTCCTCTTTGTGATTGCTGTAGTATTCACCAATTGCAGGGTGTGACTTACTGCATGTGACCATTTTTAGAAAAGTCAAATTTAGTGAATTTTGATTTTTGTTTGTTGAAATATTCACTTAAAATCAACAAAATGACTTTTTCCATTTCCATTTGCTGTAGTAGTCGGCAATTGCAGGGTCTGACAAACTACACATGACCATTTTTTAGAAAAGTCCAACTTTGTGGGCGGGGCAGTGATTTATTTTTTTTATATTCACTTAAAATTAACAAAATAACTCATTCTGATTCATGTAGTAGTCGGCAATTGCAGGGTCTGACTTACTGCTTACAACTTACTACTTTTTTTGAAAAGTCCAATTTTGTGGGTGATTTCTTTTTTGAAATATTCACTAAAAATCAACAAAATTACTTTTTCTCATTCCGATTGCTGTAGTAAGTCAGACCCTGCAACTGCCGACTACAACAGCAATTGGAACGATAAAAAGTAATTTTGTGAATATTAAAAAAATATATAAATGCCTCGCCCATAAAATTTGACTTTGATAAAGTGTTATGAGTCAGACCCTGCAATTGCCAACTACTACATCAATCGTAATGAGAAAAAGCTATTTGTAGATTTTTGGTGAATATAAAAAAAAACAGAACAATACTCTGCCCTCAAAATTTGAGTTTTCAAGAAATGGTCACCTGTAGTAAGTCACACACTGCAATTGGCGATTACCACAGTAATGATAAAATGTAATTTAGTTGATTTTTCGTCAACATTTTTGTGAAAAACCTTCAATTTGTGCCATGTTGGTACACCTGAAATCACCAAGCAGAGAAAAACAGCTTTAAAGATTCAGAGCTGTTCACACCTCTCACAGCCAGGTAATGGGTGGGAACAATAGCTGGTTAACCCCACCCCCAACCACTCCCCCACTGGACTAGCTGTCATTATCTGTCTGTGGTGGTCTGATGGGCTTTTCAATGACAATAATGTCAGCTAGTAAGCTTACTAAAAAGTAATACATTAAATTCACGAAAAGGCAGCATTCATAATTCGAATCTATATGGTTAAACCATGATTCTACCAACAGACCATTACTCCAGCAACCCAATTTTTGACTGGCCGTTCTGTCTGAAACTGTAGAGCCCCCGTAGTTGGGAAGATGAATGTAAATAAACATAATCAGATAGGACGTTTCTATCGTCCAGACTACAGTAGGCCTCAGTGGGGCCCACTAGCTGGGTTAACATTAGGTCAACAAGTTTTTAAAATAAAGCCTATTATGAATATGAATATAAGATGAAGTTGAAGTTTTTTTATTGTCACAGGCTACATGATAAAAAATGCAAGCAGAAGTTGTAAAAGGTACAAAAAATAGCAACAATAAGCTAGAGAATTTAAAGTGGCTAGTGATAGTAAGGACAGTGCAAAATACAGCGATGTGTGTATACAATGTTTTATATATATATATATATATATATATATATATACATACATATACATACGTGTGTCATTGTGATAATGAGTGAGAGCATATGTACAGTACAATCAGAGTGCTAGTAACAGCTATACACGGACAGTCTTCTTCTTCTGAGCTGCTCTCTCTGAGCTGCTGTTTGGCAGGAGGCAAGTGATGTCTTGAGCCTCGTCATAACCGAATTCTCTGATCTTCTCAGAAAGATACTTCTGTCTGGCCATGTCCAGTCCGGGTGGGGCTTGTACCTGAAGACCATCTTTGGGGGGCTGGACATCAGCATTGCGCAGCAGCTGAAACCTGACTGGTGTTGCATCAGTGTTCTCTGGCCTCAACCACACCAGGCATCCCAGCATCAAAGCTGTAATAGAACAGAAGGAAGATATTGCCCACAGATAACATACAACCATACCATGTCCATAAAATAGAATAGCTAATACATGACAATGATAATTACCTGAAGTGCTGGTAGGTTTGGGAGGTTTTTGAAGTAGCTACTCAGATGCTGGTGCCAGTTGTAGCTTTCAACAAGCACTGTGCCGTCCTCCAGTCCGACAAGCTGTGGGATGTTCACAGGAGTGCTGTCTCTCACAACCCCAGCGATGTCAGCCAAAGTGTCCACTCTGGTCTTCCTGAAGCGCTGCTTGACCAGGCCGAAGCACCAGTTGGGGGCAAACTTGGTGTGGCCTGCAATCAGGAAGTGGAGGTCCAGCTTCAGGTGAAGCTTGTGCATGGTGCGCCAGGCACAGTACCACAGCACAAAATTGTTCTTGTTTTGTCCACTGCAGTTGTCACAATGAAGGTCCACGTGTGTTTCTCCAACTCCATAGTTGTTGAAGAAATGATGCACGTAGTTGATGACTGCATTGCTGCCCTTGCTTGAGGCCATCCCTTCATCAATCAGGTAGTTCACTTGCTTCGGCATCCCTTCACAGCAGACACCAAAAAGGCCACACTTGCGTGGAGTCAAAAAGTACATGGGCCCAGGCTGATGAGGGTCAGAAGGGAAGTGGACCTAAGAGAGGAGGCGATATAGAACAAAGGGGAAGAGAAGAAAAAGACGATGCATTGAAAATCAACATCACAGAGGTGTGTGTGTGTGTGTGTGTAAACCAAACATCATAGGATAAACTTATTCTCACCTGCTGTGCAAAATCTAAACTGTAGTGCATTGTGATCTCCCTGCTTGCAGGTGTGGAGGGGCCAAGGGAGAGATCCAACTCCTCACAGGTCTTGGCACAGGCAGCCTTCATGTCGTTGTAGAGTGACCGCTCCTTTGCAACTGTCGAGATGCTGTAGCTGCTTCTTTAGTTTGGCTGATTTCACTACGTCAGGCAGGTTGGCACTGTGGAACACGTGGGAGTTGTTCTTCTGGCACAGCCAGCACATGTCTGTCTTGGGTTTTGTTCTTGTTATGTGAGGGAGCAGTGACTTCTACAGCCTCCGGAAGCTCTCCAGACTAACAGCACATTGCCCTGCAAAAAAAAGGATATGAGTATGAACTTGGACAAATACAGGTGTACATATCCACACAACAGTAGTTTTTTATGACAAAAACATTAACACTTCTATTATCTATTACTTATATATTTACATACCAAGCGTCTCTGCTGCATCTTTGTAGATACGCCACACTGAGGCTTTGGTGACATCGGCAACAAAAGTCTTTGTAACCAGGGTATCATCCAGGCATGGCAATGGAGTGCTCCTCTGCGTAGTTGATGAACGACAACTCTTTGGTGGTCTTCATGCTGTTTGCCTGTGGATGTTTGGCATATCTCTCGTGTGGAACTGCACCCTGATCTCTGTAGGATTGCAGTAGGGTCTGGAGAAGATTTTTGCTGACACTGAAACAAAAAAACAAAGGACTCAGAGTGTGGTCCTGCTAACACCTGGGCTGCTAGCTAACGTTTGACAACAGTGGGACAGTGGCTCCTTTGTGTTTGGTCAACACAGCTATGACTAGATGGCTAACAAACAGAAAGCTACCTAGTAGAGCCCTGCGCGGGACTGTTTTCTTCATCCCGCTCCCGCCCGCTCCCACTGAATTTCTGACCATTACCGCCCGCGACCGCAGGGTGCGTGTTACACTCCCGCCCGCTCCCGCAGTGTGTATGTCCACTCCCGCCCGCGACCGCAAAACTCTGAGAATTTCTGCCCGCACAATAATAGAGATGCATTGATTTTGTGTCTTCTCCCGTCCCGCAGGAGAAAACACGTAATTTTATAGGCTATTAATAAAGAGATTCATGGGGTTGTTTGTTTCGTTTCCCTGGCCTGCATGTATTTTGATGCGCTGTTAGGGAAAGCGCTTCTATTTCGTCAAAGCCCTACGTAATTAATTAACAGTGATCTCCATTGTCGGCTAGCCTAGACTATCCCGATCCCGCAGTGTTTTTTTTAGCCGCCCGTTCCCGCCCGCAGCAAAGTTCAAACCGCCCGCTCCCGCGAGATTTGCGTTGGGTCCCGCGGGACCCGGTGGGACCCAATCCCAATGCAGCCCTCTACTACCTAGTCTATAGTTAATGGTAGTTTTGTACTAGCAACAACGCTAGCTTGCTGCTGTGCTAACGTTTCTCAACAAAGCCAGCTGTGTTAATGTTAGCTTGCGGCTAACGGGGGCTCTTTGTTAGCTAGCATTGTTGATAGTGCAAAGCTACAATTAACTCTAGACTAGCAAGCATTATGCTTGCCTACACAGCTAGATGATCACACAAATAAACAATAAATATTTAACTTGCCCAACAACAAAGCAGAACGTTGCACGGCATACCACTGTTTGTTCTATGTTGTACTCTGTTCTGTGATATTTTCGTTTGTTTTGCACTTTCTTCGAGCGTTCAGTCATTGCTGTTGTTCTAATGTGGCCCATTATGTATCCCAAGATAAACATGTCCTTCAGATCTGGTGACAACGATGCTGAGTTCAGTCTGATTCTGTAGATCAACTTTGAATATAGTTTTTTGGTGCACGATTCGGCTGGTATACGCGGATTCTCTTTTCGAGTCTGCTGGCATTTGCAATCAAAGCTTTCTATCTTCTTCATCTCCTCTGCATCCTCCAGACCAACTGTATCGATCTCATTTGTGTCCAACTCTGTATCGGTGGTGTCCATTCTTACAGCATGTTCAATGTCGATCCAATAGTCCTCGTCCTCCTCATCACCAGAACACACTCTTGTTCGAGTCTAGAACAGATAAGTTGTCATCGTCGTCAGTTTCAGAATGAGAGCACTTTTCACCATCCCAAAAGTCCTCAATAAACGAGTTCATGATCGAATTATGTCCTGCATCGTCAATGCCCCTATGCCTACTATCTTCATCAGAAGGTTTGTGAATAGCAAGGGCAACTTGAGAAGAAGAAACCTTGAGAAGGAAAGCGAAATGGGGATTCTTCCTTCGTAGGATGGTTAGGAGTGGCGATGTTCCTTGGTGAGATCCTTTTATGGCAGGACACCATCGTTGATGCATCGCAGGTTCACCAATGTGGAGGAATTCATAGAAGAATAACTTACTTACTGTAAGGTATACAGCACCTTGCATTGCAGGTGCATCACTAGGCAGATGTCATTTTATGGCAGGACATCATCACAGATGCATCGCTAGGCCCCTAACCCTAGCCCCCACAAAGAGCAAAGGGCAGGGAAAAACTCCCTCCCTCCTTACTCTATGGTATATAGCAGCGGTCCCCAACCTTTTTTGCACCACGGACCGTTTTCATGTAAGAGAATATTTTCATGGACCGGCCTTCAAAGTGTGAGGGGATAAATATGATGAAATAAAATGATACGACCGGCATAAAAACAAATATAAAGTGCATAAAAATCTCACCATTACGCTGAATTAGTGGGAGCCCTGAGCTTGTGTCTCTGCAACGAGCCGATCCAATCTAGGGGTAATGGGAGACAATGACACCCGAAGAGTGTTCCTTATGTCCAGTCTACTTGTTTTGGTCGCTGTCACTGCAGAAAACCCCGCTTCACAAAGATAGGATGTTGGAAATGGAAGAAGGGTTTTCAGTGCTTTTTTGGCAATCTCAGGATATTCGAACTTGACATGTGTCAAGAGACACAGACGCACAGACGGATGTATCCGGTCATTCTTCAAAATAAAACATCTTTCAGACTGATAATCAATAAAATATTTTTTTATTCATTCAATTCAATTCAATTTTATTTGTATAGCCCGTAATCACAAGACAGTCTCAAAGGGCTTTACAGGCCAGATTATTATGGGCCAAAAGTGATTTATGACACCCGCCTTAGCCCTAGCCCCCCTAAGGGCAAGAAACGACTCCCTTAATTAACAAGGAAGAAATCTTGAGGAGGAACCTCAGAGTGGGGGATCCCTCCTTCCAGGGATGGTTCGGAGTGCAATGGGTGTCATACGGGCATTTAAAAACAGGGGTAACAAAGCATGACAAATTATAAACTACAAAGTACCAATAGTAAATGAAATAGTAATATTGTGATGGGATGCTGGCTGGAGAGCAAGCTGGTAGCAGTCAGGTGGGGTGGCCATGTATCCAGTCATGACCACAGCAGCACCCTAGATAGTGGAGACAACATAACGGTTAGATGGAGCACAGTAAGCAGGGAACATACAAGTATCCTCAGACCGAGGGTAGGCTAGTGCTAATGGTATTGATTTAGCTGTAAATTAGAGCTGAGGGGCACTCCTAGCAGCCACAGGCGAGGGTAAATAGGTGGGTTTTTAGTCTCGCTTCTTT
>PIJE02002074.1:78759-85416 GCA_002895965.2 Coryphaenoides rupestris | reverse complement strand
CCGCGAGAGCTCAGTGCAGACGTGGTGCCCGGGCCGGTGCGCCGCGCGTCGACCCTTTCTTGACGTGCTCATGATCAAGAGGGAGGGGCCGATGTGAAAGGTGGACGTGAGTTTGCTGGCCCGAGGCTCGGTTAACGCACCGACAGATGCAGTCGTCCAACAACTGTGAGACGCGTTCATGACACCAGCAGGGGGCGACAGAACGGAGCTGCGTAGCACTGTCTGACAGACAGGCAGACGTGGGAGCAAGTCACACATGCATGTATGTGCAAGTCACAAGCAAGTCTTAACCCTCAAGTCACAAGCAAGTCTCAAGTCTTAACCCTCAAGTCACAAGCAAGTCTCAAGTCTTAACCCTCCAAGTCACAAGCAAGTCTCAAGTCTTAACCCTCAAGTCTCAAGCAAGTCTCAAGTCTTAACCCTCAAGTCTCAAGCAAGTCTCACGTCTTAACCCTCAAGTCACAGCAAGTCTCAAGTTTTAACCCTCAAGTCACAAGCAAGTCTCAAGTCTTAACCTCAATTCACAAGCAAGTCTCAAGTCTTAACCCTCAAGTCACAAGCAAGTCTCAAGTCTTAACCCTCAAGTCTCAAGCAAGTCTCAAGTCTTAACCCTCAAGTCACAAGCAAGTCTCAAGTCTTAACCTTCAAGTCTCAAGCAAGTCTCAAGTTTTAACCTCTAAGTCTCAAGCAAGTCTCAAGTCTTAAACCTCAAGTCACAAGCAAGTCTCAAGTCTTAACCTCCAAGTCAAGTCAACAATTCACAATAAGTACCCTGGCCTAAACAATTGCCAAGCTAAAGCACAATTATACCAGATATGTCTCACATTTCAAAATGTTCCCAAAGGAACATTAATGTTGAAGTAAACTTCGGTGTGCTACTCTATATATAGTCGCACTAAATATATTCTTCTTTGAGGAAGCTGTTATCGTATCGGTCTGACGTCTTCTGACAGCAGATGCCTCGATTCGTTATCTCGATCGGTGAAGTGTGGTGTAAGATGACATTTTCTCGACACTTTGAGAAACACAGAGCTCTTTTTTTTACGCGCGTGTGAACGCATCGCCGGGGTCATGTGGCCGCTCGACAGCCTGCAGGAGCCTCCGGTCTCAGAAAGTCGCTCCTTAATGGGAAATCCTCGGGGTCTCCCGTGCCTGTGTTATGACACCCAGACACACACACACACACACACACACACACACATACACACACACCCACACACACACACATAGGCACACACCTGTGTATGCATATGCACAATCATACACACACTCTCTCACACTAGCGCACACACACACACACACACGCACACATGCACACACTCTCTAACTCACTCATTTTACTCACTCACTCACGCACACACTCGCGCACAACACACACACACACACACACACACACACACACACACACACACACACACACACACACACACACACACACACACACACACTCTGTCACTCACTCATTTGCTCACACACACACACACACAGACACACACGCAGTACATTTCCCCTGAAGGTTCCATAGTCCTGGACAGGGTTAAGGAAGGTCCTCCCTGCTGTCCGATTTCCCGACCCAGTCGATCACACTTCACTTGATCGGCCGCCAGTCAATCAAACAACTCAAAGAATCCCTCATCTCTCTCCTTCATCCTCTTCCTCATCCTCCCGACTGACGCCTACAGTTTAAAAACAAACCAACGACGACGACAACAACAACAACAACAACAACAACTACAGATCTCGTCTCCTTTTACTGACTTAAAAAAGCTCCTGGAGGGTTTGGAGCAGAACCTGACTGTGCGGCTGTGTGTCTGTCTCGTTGTCTCGTTGTCTCGTTGTCTCGTTGTCTCGTTGTCTCGTTGTCTCGTCGCTGTCTGGGTATCGCTGAGTATTATTTAGTTTCGACTTTTTATACCTCTTTGGCCAGGAGATTTGATTTGAAATCCTCTGCCTGGATACAAGACATGTACGCTGTATTTGAACGTGTAGAATTGACTGGATTGTAAGGGTTAGGGTTAAAGGCCCCTGGTTTCTACAGTACGTGACCCGAGAACCGCTTGAAGCCGCCGCCGCCGCCGCAGCGCGTTGCTAGCTTACCGTATGTCGCTCGCACAGTACGTAGAATACGACACGTTAGCGACGTTGCGTTCCTTCCCGCCGAAACGCGGTGGAAAATGTTGAACAGGTGGGTCTTGAGTCTCTTAATAATATCGGAATATAGACGCGTAAACTTCATCTCTTTTTTTTTCTCCAACCAGAACCACGAGCAGGAGACGGCCCTGCACTGCGCGGCGCAGTACGGCCACTCGGAGGTGGTGGCGCTGCTGCTGCAGGAGCTCACCGACCCCACCATGAGGAACAGCCGCCACGAGACCCCCCTGGACCTGGCCTCCCTCTACGGACGCCTGCAGGTCAGGAAACCCGGCCCCCCGCCCCCCTAGTAGATACACCCCCTCAATTTCGGTGAAAGTTTTGCACTCAAACTCGAAAGGTTATGAAGCAAGGGCTCACCGTTGTCTCTCGTTCTCTGCGTCCCTACCTCTCTCTCCCTCTCCATCTCGTGGTCTGTGTCCCTATCGATCTCTCTCTCTCTCTCTCCCCCTCTCGTTCTCTGCCTACCTACCTCTCTCTTCCTGTCCCTCTAATTCTCTGCATCCCTACCTCTCTCTCCCTCGCCATCTCCTTGTCTGTGTCCCTGCCTCTTCTCTCTCTCTCTCTCTCTCTCTCTGCATCTCGTTCTCTGCCCACTTACCTCTCTCTCCCTGTCCATCTCGTTCTTTGCATCCTTACCGCTCTCTCGTTCTCTGTGTCCCTACCTCTCCCCCCCCCCCCCCCCCCCTCCCTCTCGTTCTCGTGGGAGGACCTTCCTTAACCCTGTCCAGGACTATGGAACCTTCAGGGGAAATGTACTGCGTGTGTGTCTGTGTGTGTGTGTGTGTGTGAGCAAATGAGTGAGTGACAGAGTGTGTGTGTATGTGTGTGTGTGTGTGTGTGTGTGTGTGTGTGTGTGTGTCGTGTGTTGTGCGTTAGTTGTGAGAGAGTGCTGTGTATGATTGTGCATATGCATACACAGGTGTGTGCCCTGGTGTGTGTGTGTGTTGGTGTGTGTGGGTGTGTGTGTGTGTGTGTGGTGTGTTGTGTGTGTCTGGGTGTCATAACACAGGCACGGGAGATCCGAGGATATTCCCATTAAGGAGCGACTTTCTGAGACCGGAGGCTCCTGCAGGCTGTCGAGCGGCCACATGACCCCGGCGATGCGTTCACACGCGCGTAAAAAAAAGAGCTCTGTGTTTCTCAAAGTGTCGAGAAAATGTCATCTTACACCACACTTCACCGATCGAGATAACGAATCGAGGCATCTGCTGTCAGAAGACGTCAGACCGATACGATAACAGCTTCCTCAAAGAAGAATATATTTAGTGCGACTATATATAGAGTAGCACACCGAAGTTTACTTCAACATTAATGTTCCTTTGGGAACATTTTGAAATGTGAGACATATCTGGTATAATTGTGCTTTAGCTTGGCAATTGTTTAGGCCAGGGTACTTATTGTGAATTGTTGACTTGACTTGGAGGTTAAGACTCGAGACTTGCTTGTGACTTGGAGGTTAAGACTTGAGACTTGCTTGTGACTTGAGGGTTAAGACTTGAGACTTGCTTGTGACTTGAGGGTTAAGACTTGAGACTTGCTTGAGACTTGGAGGTTAAGACTTGAGACTTGCTTGTGACTTGAAGGTTAAGACTTGAGACTTGCTTGTGACTTGTACTTGGAAGGTTAAGACTTGAGACTTGCTTGTGACTTGAGGGTTAAGACTTGAGACTTGCTTGTGACTTGAGGGTTAAGACTTGAGACTTGCTTGTGACTTGAGGGTTAAGACTTGAGACTTGCTTGTGACTTGAGGGTTAAGACTTGAGACTTGCTTGAGACTTGAGGGTTAAGACTTGAGACTTGCTTGTGACTTGGAGGGTTAAGACTTGAGACTTGCTTGTGACTTGAGGGTTAAGACTTGAGACTTGCTTGTGACTTGGAGGTTAAGACTTGAGACTTGCTTTGACTTGAGGGGGGTTAAGACTTGAGACCTTGCTTGAGAACTATCGGAGGGTCTAGCACTTGAGACTTGCTTGTGACTTCAGGGTTAAACACTTGAGACTTGCTTGTGGACTTTGAGGGTTAAAACTTGAGACTTGCTTTGCACTTGGGAGGGTTAAAGGACTTAAGACTTGCTTGTGACTTGGAGGTAAGACTTAAAGCACTTGCTTGTACTTGAGGGTTAAACTGTGCTTTGTGAATTTGGAGGGTTAAAACTATGAGGACTTGCTTGTGACTGCGAGGGTTAAGACTTGAGACTTGCTTGTGACTTGCACATACATGCATGTGTGACTTGCTCCCACGTCTGCCTGTCTGTCTGACAGTGCTACGCAGCTACGTTCTGTGGCCCCCTGCTGGTGTCCATGAACGCGTCTCACAGTTGTGACGCGTTCAAGAAAGTCGACGCGCGGCGCACCGGCCCGGGCACACGTCTGCACTGAGCTCTCGCGGCTAACATGGTGTTGAATGAGGAACTGCAAGATAACAATGTGAACAATATGTGTAGGACATAAAACATGATGGGTTTTATGACCGTTTGAGTATCATCTGGAAGGTTTTACACACAGTTAGCATGGTTAGCATATATATAGAGAGAGAGAGAGAGAGGGGAGGATGGAGAGAGAGAGGGAGAGAGGGAGAGAGGGAGAGGAAGAGGAGGAAAGGGGAGAGAGGGAGAGGAAGGGAGGAAGGGGTGAGGATGAAAGGGGAGAGAAAGCACAAGAGAGAGCAGGGCCAAGAAGCAGAGTTGAAAGAGACAGCGAGAGCAGGAGAGGGGGCGGGCCAGAGAGAGAGAGGAGAGAGAGAGCGGAGGAGAGAGATGGGGGTAGAGAGAGAGAGAGAGAGAGAGAGAGAGAGAGAGAGAGAGAGAGAGAGAGAGAGAGAGAGAGAGAGAGAGAGATTATTTCCCACCAAAGACCCTGAAATTAAACAAGGGGAAAATTAAAGGAGATACCCATCTCCTACTGTATCCCCCCTCGCCTCCCCCATCTATTTCATCTTCCGTCACGGGCATGCTCTCTCCCTCGTATACACCCCAGGGATACCACACCCCCTCCCCACTCTGTCTCTCTCTCTCTTTCTCTCTCTCTCTCTCTCGCTCTCTCTCACTCCCCCACACCCCCTTAGTACTCTTCACTGCAGTGAGAAAGGGGGAGTGAGGAGGAGGGGGGAGAGAGAGAGAGAGAGAGAGAGAGAGAGAGAGAGAGAGAGAGAGAGAGAGAGAGAGAGAGAGAGAGAGAGAGAGAGAGAGAGTGTGTGTATGTGTGTGTGTGTGTGTGTGTGAAGGGTTAAGAAAAGCTGGAAGTACAGTATGACTCAAAATGAGGAAGCAGCAACCCTCACACCCACACCCACACACACACACACACACACACACACACACACACACCGATATCACTCTCTCCAGATATACTGTACCTATAGGTGTGTGCACATACACACACACACACACATGCGCGCACACACACACACACACACACCACACACACACACACACACATAATCCCTCTCTCCAGATATACTATACATTGAGGTGTACGCGTGCACACACACACACACACACACACGCACACGCACACGCACCACACGCACACGCACAACATGCACACACACACACACACACACAACACACACACACACATGCGCATTTCGGAGCAGACAACAATGCAACATGCTCCAGAGCAGAGCACCGCTCTCGGGGGAACCAATCAAATTGCTCCATTATTATTATTGTTGGGGTTTTTTTTCCCTTCTCCACACATGCCCCGCCTCCCCATCCTCCCACTTTCCCCCTCCCCCTCCATCTCCCCTCCCATTCATGTCGGAGCGGAGCCTTCCTTAGTGGAACGGTGCACTGGTCTGGTGCATTGTGGGTAAGAGGAGAATGCAGAGTTCTAGCAGACTGGTGGGGTGGTGGGAGGGGTTGGGGGGGCGGGGGGTGTCGGACCGTAGAAATATGCGTTTAGGGTGCAAGGAATCGAACAACGGACTCTAAATGCTGGCAAATCTCATCTTAAATCTAAACTCACCTGTTCCTCTCTGTCGCCCCCTAGGGCTCCGGCTCATCTGTGGCCCTCATGCTATTTAATTTAATTTATTTAGTTCGATGCCTTTTTGTTCGGTTTCAATGTATTATGATTGTTATGATTGATTATGGCTGTTTATACCCCTTGCTGTACAGCACCTTGACATTTCACTGTATTTTAAAGTGTGCTATAATAGATACAATTCATTATTATTCGCAAATGATGATTAGCGTTATGATGAGCGACTCTGTTTGTACGGCAGACTGGCTACTTGCAGGCGTACAAAGTGTACAGCCATACACACTATTATATTTACTCATTCACACGTTAAGCTGAGAGCAATCAATATCTGCAATCGATCTATCAAAAAAAAACACACAAAACGACGACTGGACAATGCCTTGGAAAAAATGTTGCTAGTGCAAGCAGTTACAGTACATATATATACAGTATATATATATATGTGTATATTGCTAGGCAACCTAGCAGCTATTAAACTTGTTCTATCAACCTTGTAACTATGAATGCTTGAAACCTGCTC
>PIJE02002074.1:41259-66259 GCA_002895965.2 Coryphaenoides rupestris | reverse complement strand
TAATATGTCATTTTAACCGTAATGTCATTCCTCTTCCACAAGGAACAATACATTGATTTTTTTGGCACTTTTACAAAAAAAAGAAATGAACAAATGGATTAGATTAGGGTTCGTGGAAATCACCGTGACGATTCAGAACAATAAATCAACAATAAGACGTCCTTTTGACCGTACCTTGACTGTTCCTCTTTCACGAGGAACGATACGTCGATTTTTTGGTGTGTGTGCTTTTACAAAATGTCTTGGTTTAGATTGAACAAAAAAAGCCGACTCTCTCTAATCTGTGTCTCCTCTCCCCTCCAGCATGTGGAAAGCTCTGAACGTCAACTGCACGGACAGTTCGGGGTACACACCGCTGCACCACGCCTCGCTCAACGGACACAGGTGAGGGCCGGAAGGTTCTGGGTTTTCCGAATCCCGATGTCCCGCGCTCTGACCCCGCTCTCAATGCAAAAAAATATACATTTCCAATTTCCATTTTTTGTTGAAGGAGAGACGGCAATATATCTCTGTGGTACATAAAGATGAGAATAGAGCAGGTTTCAAGCATTCATAGTTACGAGGTTAATAGAACGAGTTTCATAATTGCTGGGTTGTCTGCATAATAGCTGGGATGAGAGCAGACGTGTCATTCTGAGTGCATTACCAACATCTAAGAACATACAATATGCTAAACAATGCTCAGTACTGTTAATAATGCCAAGAAGTTAGTGCTCGGGTTAGGTTATGCAGAACAAAATGCAAACGAAATGGTCAATAATTGTTTAATTGGTCAGTTACTGTATAGTGTAACTCCATGACTCTATCTACTCTAACACACTGTCTCATACAGTCCCATGTAGAAAGTTGCTGAATAAAAAAGTGTGGACAAGTGTGTGTTTTCAAAGCGATCTTGTATAAAGATCTTATATAAAGATCTTATATAAAGATCTTATATAAAGATCTTGTATAAAGATCTTATATAAAGATCTTGCATAAGCATCTTCATCTTAAAACGCCACCACCCACTCACGCCACCCACCGAAAAAACTCTCTATAAAGCCTCACTAATGGCCAACACTACAACACTTTTATACGTTTATATGTTGCATGGACCCGTTCATGGGCATGGGAACGGTACGGGCTGTGACCGACGATTCTTCTCTGCGTACTTTGATTGAACAAAGTGTGCGTATATACATTATATACATATATATATATATACTGTATATATATATATACATACCATCAAACCCCCTTAGCGCCATATTTTTGTTCTTTTCTTCACCTGCGCTTGTCGATAAATCCGCCACGCTCTGCGGATTAGCGCTAGCTTGACCGCTGGCCCGGTCTAAGCGGAACCGAAGGATTAGCCGTGGATCCTCAGATCAACGGGGGAGAAGACGGGAGGTGAAAGTAAAGAAGGATTGAGGGGAAAGAGAGGGAGTCTATACAATGCCAAGGCCACGGATTGTTAGCATACAATCGCGCGGAGGAAGAGATAGCCTGTGTGTCTAAACGTATAACATAGCTTATAACATAGTTTACCGTATATATATATATATCCGTTAATATCGACCACCGTGCGTCAATTTGAATCTTGTGAAACCTTGTCTCCTCTCCACTGGTCCGGTGTCGGGTCCCGCTGGAACCGTGCGGTGGTTTATTTCGCTAATGGTGGAGCGGGTGGAGCAGGAGGGCGGAGAAGTCTTGAATTAACGATGCTAACAAAGCGATTCATTAGCAAACGCTTCTCCGCTCGCTCCTCGGAGAGGCCGCGCCCTTTTTACCCGCCTCCGCCGCGGCGAACATTAGCATGCTAACGGCACGCGCCCCATCTTTAGCGGCGGGGATTGCTTAATCTCTCTCTCTCTCTCTCTCTCTCTTGCTTTGTCTCTCTCTCTCTCTCTCTCTCTCTCGCCGCTGCAGGGAGGTGGTGCTGAAGCTGCTGCAGTTCGAGGCCTCGTCCAACATGGCCGACATCAAGGGCTGCTTCCCGCTGCACCTGGCCGCCTGGCGCGGCGACGTGGACATTGTGCGCATCCTCGTGCGCCACGGCCCCTCCCACTGCCGCGTCAACCAGCAGGTAAGCCACCCGTCCTTACCGCGCCCGTCCGCCATGCCCCGCCCGCCCCCCCCCCCATTACATCACCGCCGTTCCCACACCCATCAGTACCGTCGCCATGACGACCATAATTACCACTCCAGATATTATGATTTGAATTACGCTGTAGCTATTACAGCGTCATTACCAATACCGGCACTATGACTGTAATTACATTACCGCTTGTAGAACAGTCATTACCACCACGTGACGGGTACGTCGCTGCCGCTCCATCGCTGTAATCTAGTCACTGATTGCCTTCGTAATTACCGCCACTGGCATGATGGCCGTCGTTACCATGACGACCACGACGCCCACCACCACCGGCACAAAGAGAACGGTTGACGCACTCCAACATCCTCCCCCCCCCCCACCCCCCAAACAAACCAATAAAATGTCCATATGTTGTTGTTTACTACCACCCCCACCGCCCCCGGGCGAGTCAATACCGTGACTCGTTGTGTGTTTCGTTCCGCACGGCTGCATCATCTAGAGATCTCTCTCGGCGGGCGGAGTGTGAGTGAGAACCGATCCTGTCGTCCATCGGTCATCCGCCCATCAAATGAAAACGAGAAACAAGCCCAACCTCCTGCACTCATCCTCAATCATCTCTCTCTCTCTCTCTCTCTCTCTCTCTCTCTCTCTCTCTCTCTCTCTCTTCTCTCTCTCTCTCTCTCTCTCCTTCTCTCCTCTCTCTCTCTCTCTCTCTCTCTCTCTCTCTCTCTCTCTCTTTCCCTCTCTGTCCTTCTCTCCTCCTCTCTCTCTCTCTCTTCCTCTCCCGCCTCCCTCTCTCCCCTCCCCCTCTCTCTCTCCTCCCCTCTCTCTCCCCTCTCTCTCTCTCCCTCTCTCCTCTATCTCCTCCCTCTCTCTCTCTCTCTCTCTCTCTCTCTCTCTCTCTCCTCTCTCTCTCTCTCTCTCTCTCTCTCTCTCTCTCTCTCTCTCTCTCTCTCTCCCACCATGACTGGCAGCCTGCTGATCAAAAGCATGTATTACGTTGTGCGATCTCCTGGATGTGTGTTTGTTTTGTCGCCATTTTTCTCGGGGCCGGTTTCTCCCAGGGGCCCGCCCCTAATGGCTCGCTGGAGCTGATTGGACGATTGATTTTTGTCCCTGCTGCCTCGTTAGCATAAATTCCTCCACAGGCGATCGCCTCGACTCTCTCCCTCCCTGGCGCGTTGCTCGTTATAATCATCAAGTATAATTATGAATTATAATTATTCGGAGTATATTTGGGCACTTTGACTAACATTACGTTATATGTCGTTCATGTGTTCTATCAAGATTCAAGAACTTTACTTGTCAGGATATGCGGTGAAATGAAAAGTGGCGATGGCGGACGGGCGCGGTAAGGACGGGTGGCTTACCTGCTGGTTGACGCGGCAGTGGGAGGGGCCGTGGCGCACGAGGATGCGCACAATGTCCACGTCGCCGCGCCAGGCGGCCAGGTGCAGCGGGAAGCAGCCCTTGATGTCGGCCATGTTGGACGAGGCCTCGAACTGCAGCAGCTTCAGCACCACCTCCCTGCAGCGGCGAGAGAGAGAGAGAGAGAGAGAGAGAGAGACAAAGCAAGAGAGAGAGAGAGAGATTAAGCAATCCCCGCCGCTAAAGATAGGGCGCGTGCCGTTAGCATGCTAATGTTCGCCGCGCGGAGGCGGGTAAAAAGGGCGCGGCCTCTCCGAGGAGTGAGCGGAGAAGCGTTTGCTAATGAATCGCTTTGTTAGCATCGTTAATTCAAGACTTCTCCGCCCTCCTGCTCCACCCGCTCCACCATTAGCGAAATAAACCACCGCACGGTTCCAGCGGGACACGACACCGGACCAGTGGAGAGGAGACGATGTTTCACGAGATTCAAATTGAGGCACGGCGGTCGATATTAACGGATATATATATATATACGGTAAGCTATGTTATAAGCTATGTTATATGTTTAGACACACAGGCTATCTCTTCCTCCGCGCGGTATGCTAACAATCTATGGCCTCATTGTATAGACTCCCTCTCTTTCCCCTCAATCCTTCTTTACTTTCACCTCCCGTCTTCTCCCCCGTTGATCTGAGGATCCACGGCTAATCCTTCGGTTCCGCTTAGACCGGGCCAGCGGTCAAGCTAGCGCTAATCCGCAGAGCGTGGCGGATTTATCGACAAGCGCAGGTGAAGAAAAGAACAAAAATATGGCGCTAAGGGGGGGTTTGATGGTATATAGATATATATATACAGTATATATATATATGTATATAATGTATATACGCACACTTTGTTCAATCAAAGTACGCAGAGAAGAATCGTCGGTCACGGCCCGTACCGTTCCCATGCCCATGAACGGGTCCATGCAACATATAAACGTATAAAAGTGTTGTAGTGTTGGCCATTAGTGAGGCTTTATAGAGAGTTTTTCGGTGGGTGGCGTGAGTGGGTGGTGGCGTTTTAAGATGAAGATGCTTATGCAAGATCTTTATATAAGATCTTTATACAAGATCTTTATATAAGATCTTTATACAAGATCTTTATATAAGATCTTTATACAAGATCTTTATACAAGATCTTTATATAAGATCTTTATACAAGATCTTTATATAAGATCTTTATATAAGATCTTTATACAAGATCGCTTTGAAAACACACACTTGTCCACACTTTTTTATTCAGCAACTTTCTACATGGGACTGTATGAGACAGTGTGTTAGAGTAGATAGAGTCATGGAGTTACACTATACAGTAACTGACCAATTAAACAATTATTGACCATTTCGTTTGCATTTTGTTCTGCATAACCTAACCCGAGCACTAACTTCTTGGCATTATTAACAGTACTGAGCATTGTTTAGCATATTGTATGTTCTTAGATGTTGGTAATACACTTCTGCTCTCATCCCAGCTATTATGCAGACAACCTAGCAATTATGAAACTCGTTCTATTAACCTCGTAACTATGAATGCTTGAAACCTGCTCTATTCTCATCTTTATGTACCACAGTGATATATTGCCGTCTCTCCTTCAACAAAAAATGGAAATTGGAAATGTATATTTTTTTGCATTGAGAGCGGGGTCAGAGCGCGGGACATCGGGATTCGGAAAACCCAGAACCTTCCGGCCCTCACCTGTGTCCGTTGAGCGAGGCGTGGTGCAGCGGTGTGTACCCCGAACTGTCCGTGCAGTTGACGTTCAGAGCTTTCCACATGCTGGAGGGGGAGAGGAGACACAGATTAGAGAGAGTCGGCTTTTTTTGTTCAATCTAAACCAAGACATTTTGTAAAAGCACACACACCAAAAAATCGACGTATCGTTCCTCGTGAAAGAGGAACAGTCAAGGTACGGTCAAAAGGACGTCTTATTGTTGATTTATTGTTCTGAATCGTCACGGTGATTTCCACGAACCCTAATCTAATCCATTTGTTCATTTCTTTTTTTTGTAAAAGTGCCAAAAAAATCTATGTATTGTTCCTTGTGGAAGAGGAATGACATTACGGTTAAAATGACATATTATTGTTGATTTATTGTTGATTTATTTTTTTCCCGATCAGTCATGGTGATTTCCACGAACCCTCATCCGATTTGGACTGCCACATGTTTGAGCGTAGACCGGCATGTTCAAATCCAATAAATATAGATTTAACCAAGCAAACTTTCACCAAAAACGTTGATGAATCGCAGCCCACTGACCACATAATCACTTTCTTATACGTGTACGCGCGCAATACCACACACACACACACACACACACACACACACACACACACACACACACACACACACACACACAAACACACAACAATACAACACACACACACACTACACACACAACACACACACACAAACACACACACACACACACACACACACACACACACACACCAACACACACAAACACACAAACACACACACACACACACACCAACACACACACCAACACACACACACACCACACACACACACACACACACACACACACACACACACACAGTAATCAATAGGTTACATAGGTTATTGATCACATGACCTACACTGTCGGTCATGTGATCAATAGGAGCCTGTGCCAGCTGGTCACCGTGGATACGGGAACACAAACGCTGCCCGAGATAAACAACGGATGTAAACAACGGCTGAGTGACGAGTTAGCTTGTGGTTGGCGCCAACACACACGCACACACGCACACACACACACATACAGACACACACACACACACACACACACACACACCTCAGAGGACGCAGGACTCTCTGTTCCCCCACAGAGACACACGACACTGACGCTGTCTGCTGCCACGTCAGCACACACACATCCTCGGCCCTCTGTGTGTGTGTGTGTGTGTGTGTGTGTGTCTGTCTGTCGTCGGTGTGTGTGTGTGTGTGTGTGTGTGTGTGTGTGTGCGTGTGTGTGTGACCGAGAGATGTTTGGTGGCAACTGTGGGGCCTGTGCACAGCAGTATGAGTGTGTCTATGTGCATGTGCGTCTGTTCTGTGTGTGTGTGTGTGTGTGTGTGTGTGTGTGTGAGTGTGTGTGCACGTATCAACTGTACAGTCCTGCCGCCCGCGCCATGCCCCCCCCCCCCCCCCCGAGAATGTGTGGGTTTGTGCTCATGAGTGTGTGTGCACCTGTGCGCCTATGCAGTATGAGTGTGTGTGTGAGTGTGTGTGTGTGTGTGCGAGTGTGTGTCTGAGAGTGTGTGTTGTGTGTGTGTGCGTGTGTGTGCGCACGTATCAACTGTACAGCCCTGCTGCCCGCGCCGTGCCACCTCTCCGGCGACCTCCAGAGCAGTCAGACGGGTTAGTCAGCGAGGAGACCAGGAGACAGCCCCAGGCCCCCCAGCTGAGGACCCGAGAGAGGCCAGGGGAGAGAGAGGCCAGGGGAGAGAGAGGAGAGAGACCGGGACAGTCCTGGACATCTGCAGAGCTGGCCGCTTGCTAACTAGAATCCACAACAAGTTACGGCAACACGTCTCCGAATGTCACGACTCTGTACCTGTGATTAAGGGCCGTACGAATAAAGTTGACTTGAATTGAACATCGCGAACACGGATACAGGGAAGCCAGAGCACGGCTGCATTCACGGTTAGGCCGTTCGACTCCCGGCGAAACGTTCCGGGAGTCGATCCCCGGCGGGCTGCAGCCGAACCTGGGGGCTGTCCTCGAGCCAAGACGTCGCCCCCTAAGACCTCCCTGACACGTCTCTGCATTCACCGTCAGTCACTTTGGATTAACAGACTGCCGCTAAACAACTAAACAGACGGCTAATAGCGAATAGGGTGCACCGCTCCAAAAAAACGCACTCCTTCAAAATGTCCCCCAAAACCAAACAACGCATAATCACCGATTTGATTTAGGCCAGTAAAGCAAATAGCATCTGGAGCAGCGTGATAAGAAGTGTGTTTAGTGTCGTGCGGTGGAGTGCAGTGTTGTGTAGCGAAAGCCACGAGGTGTTAAACCAGCGAGCAAACAAACAGCGAGTAAGTAAGTTCATGTAAATACAGAAAGCGGCGATCACAGGTGCCCCTCGTGTGTCCACTGGAGGGCCTCCAGCTGAAACTGGCGAACTGTGTGTGTGTGGCGTGTGTGTGTGCGTGCGTGTGTGTTGTGGGTGCGCGGTTGTGGTGTGTGCTGCGTGTGTGTGTGCATTCCATGCCATTGAAACACAGACGCCCACAGAGAAACAGAACCTGAGAGTTAGCGCTGCCCTTTTTGTTCAGATGTTAAACGCTAGTTTTTCTTTCAATTGTCACTGGAGATGGTTTTAGGACACCAGACCACACACACACACACACACACACCACACATATGGCTACACACACACACACACACAATTACTAATTACCATTTGTATGCCAGTATAAGAATATTACTTGTACTGTACTGTACTGCACGAGTATTACTACCAGAGTATTACTACTTTACTTGTCACTTTTTATATTTTTTCCGTACGTATTAGGTACTACATTACTAATTGTTCAGAGTTGTTGTAGTATTATGTTGATAAGAATACTGTTCAGAAGAAAACGTTTTGCTGTACTTTTTTATGTACTTACTCGGTACTATATTACTAATTGTTTAGAATGTATGTTTAGTAGAATACTGCAGGAGTGAATGGGGAGTAAGCGTTCCATTGTACTTGTTACATATGGCGATAAAGAACTCTTGAATCTTGAATCTTGAACACACACACACACACACACACACACACACACACACACACACACGTATTAAAGCACAAGTGAGCCAGTCAGAACCACCACACCCCGCCCCACAAAACCCAACACTTTTCGGTTGCTTGTTTAGCGGTTAAGGTGGGAATTCTGCGCTCCCAACGCCGTGAACACCAGACCAGGTCCCAAACGCCTCACCTGAACGAGCGGCCATTTTGTTTGTTTGTTTGTTTGTTCGACACACTTAGGTCACCGACAGCTCCGCCCACCCGTCCGTGACATGATACGTGCGTCCGTCGTCGCGTGTGTGTGTGTGTGTGTGTTTCTCTATAGTTCTCTATTGTTAGTTCCCCAGAGAAAGCGAGTGCGGGGGAGGTGGGTGGAGGGCTCGGTGTCACCACGAGATCGACCACATATGCAGACTTGCTGTCACCGGTCACACACACACACACACACACACACAGACACACACACACACCCACACACAGACACACACATCTGCAGACACACACACACACACACACATCCCAAGTTGTGCTGGCCCTCCATACTTCATCCATTCTTTTTTTACTTTCCATTCTTCTACCACCTCCTGTTTTTCTCTCTCTATCCATCTCTCTCCATCTGTCTCTCTCTCTCTCTCCACTCTCTCTCTCTCATTGTTTCTCCCAGTTATCAGGCAAACAATGACCCTACCACCACTACCTCCACCCCCCCTCTCTGTCTTTCCATACACCAACCAGTCCAGCCCGGTGTCCCAGATTATTCAAAGTGCTTTCCCAGTATTGCCTCACATTCACCCATTCATACACCGACGGCGGTGTCAACCATGCAAGGTAACAACCAACACGTCAGGAGCAGGTAGGGTTAGGTGGTGTCTTGCTCAGGGACACCTCCACACTTGGCGAGGGATCGAACCAGCGACCGTCCTGTTGCCGGACCACCGCTCTTACTTCCTGAGCTACTGCCGCCCCCTAAAATTGAAGACGTAACGTCGAGCGAAACTTCGGCGTTACACGCGTCGTGCATCCTTTGACATCACAAAAAAAATTGCGCGTTTAAAAGCTGTGCTTCGGTTTTTAGACGACAAATGAGATGTTTTAAACCCTTTTTTTTTACTCGGCCCCCGTAATATAAAAGCGGGCGTCGGGTTTGCCGTCGACGACGCCGCAGCACAGCCTCAAAGCGTCGTCCTGCTAAGTGTTGTCGTCGTCGTCGTCGTCTCCGTGGCAACGACCCCCCCCCCCCCCCCTCCCCCCCCGCACCACTTTCGAACGGAGCATCAAAAAACCCAAAGCTAGCCAAGAGCCGGGGAGACGTTTGTCGGTGATAGATAGATAGATGGACCGGAAATCAAAAAGCAAGGAGGAAGTGGAGAGCCGACGTAGTGATGTGAATCGATACGAGACGAGAGGAAGTGCTCTTGCTTCATTTCCTGTTTCGGGGCGAGCCGGGGGGGTGGGGGGGGCGGACGACGTAGATGAGAACCTCGATCGATAAGCAGTTGTTCCTCATGATGAACTCTTCTATATCCCTCCAATATTGTTCTTTTCGTGTTCTTAAGGTGTTTTAAGTGGCGTTTTTCATTATGTCTTTCAATGAAGAACCGTTCTACTGTATATCCCTCCAACGTATAAATAATAAAATAGATTTTTTCTCTTTTCTATTATTTTATCATGACTCATCTGTTTTTATTTCTTTCATTAATTTACTTCATTTGCTTGCTTGTACATCTTTCCCGTGTATCTTTTGCATTCGTGTATGCAAATTGATTGAAACTGATTGATTGAATAGAGGCGCTCCTGTGTACAGAAGTGAAAACACACACGCGCGCACACACACACACACACACACACACACGCACACACACACACACACACACACACACACACACACACACACACACACACACACATAAATGACATAACGTATCACGGATAAATGGCTGAGACCTCCAGGATGTGGTGTGTGCACCGGTGGCTTCAATATAAAGGTTTTTTGAGGCCAGCCCTAGAGTTGTGTTGCGCTTTTACTCTGAAGGCCAATTACAGACCCCCGCAGAAGGGGGGGGGGGGTGGGGGGTGGGCGGGTGGGGGTGGGCGGGGTCGAACTGATGCTGCACTCAGGTGGCTCTGACACACACTGGTTACCGACCTCTCTCTCCCTCTCTCATTATCTCTCTTGCTCTCTCTCTCGCTCTCTCTCTCTCCCCTCTCTCTCTCTCTCTCTCTCTCTCTCTCTCCCTCACTCTCTCTCACTCTCTCTCGCTCACTGTCACTGTCACTGTCTCCCCGTCTCTCTCTGTCTTTTCAAGCAGGGAAGCCCTTCCTGCGTTATAATTGCTGCTACACTGCAGACCGTGTGTGTGTGTGTGTGTGTGTGTGTGTGTCTGTGTGTTTCTGTGAGAGTGTGTGTGTGAAGGAGAGAGAGAGAGCTAGAGAGAGAGAACAATCGAGGTGGTGTCGAGGGAGCGAGGGATCAAGCTACTTCTGCGAGCTGAAGTCACCATACAGAGAACACACACACACACACACAGAGAACACACACAGAGAACACACACACACACACACACACACAGAGAACACACACAGAGAACACACACACACACACACAGAGAACACACACACATGATAAAACAACTCTACCACTCTCGCATTAAAACATTCCCTGCTGCTCCCTGCTCTCTTAATTCTGAGCGTGACAAACACAACGTGCGACTCCTGGGTTCCCCGCCGAAGTAGACAGTAACACACACACACACACACACACACACACACACACACACACACACACACACACACACACACACACACACTCACGCACACACACCGGAGACACACCTGCACGAGGGGACACTCTCGTGCCAAGCCGCCACCCACACCCCGTCTTATTCTCACCTCCATCTGACGAACAGGAAAGAACACATTCACACGTTACACGCTAGGCGGTCCCGTCATACCACCACACGTACACACACACACGTACACCCACACACACACACACACACACACACACGTACACACTCTTTCGTGAAACCAGGGAATTGATATGTTGCGGAGCACTGTTGTTATTGTGATGCCGACGGAGTAACGACGAGTAAAGATGGATTTGAAAAATAGCACCGCTCTCCGTAATACAAATTTCTGGAAAAAAAAACGGCTTCTTCTGTGATAAGAAATGCGGAAAAAATAAATCATCTTCGCCCCGCGGAGACCGGAGTGTTATTTATGGTTTTGTATTCCAGACCATCGTTTCAACCGCTTGTCCGAGAGGTCAGGTGATTCAACACACTTGTATACACACACACACACACGATACCAACGAGATATCATTCCGACACCAACACTATAAATACCGTTGACTGAGAGGCCTCCGTAAATGGTCAATGGTTGGCGGGTGGACGGCGGTTGTCGACCATGCCAAGGTCACAACCGACACACCTCGACACTTAGCTAGGAGGAGGGGGAGGAGCCCCGGGGGGATCGAACCGGCGACCTTCCTGTTGCCAGACAACCGCTCTTATTACCTCCTGAGCTACCGCCGCCCGCCATATATCAACTGTAAATCGTAAATCTAAGGCTGCGACACATGCACGCACACACACACACACATTATAAGCGTGGAATCTTCCAGCCTCCTAGACATGGAAACCACAGGCCGGAGAATCTCCCAGCATCCTTGTGGTGTGAAGGGAAGGGGGGCGTGGCCAGGGGGATAGTCACCGTCACCGGGAGGGCGGGGACACAGCTGTGGGTGGTGAGATTAATGAGCTCACGACTATATATATATATACGTATATATATATATGTACAGTATATACCCTCATGTCTGTTCTGCTCTCTCCCCCCCCCCCCCGCGGTGAGACGGAGGCCTGGAGCACAACGGTCGTTGATGAATGTTTCCACCGGGAAGTCGCGCAGCGGAGATCGCTCCACTCCTGTATACGTGGACGGAATCCACAAACCATCAATCCGTGGGAAATAATAAATGAATGTCCCGTTCATCTCTCTCCGCCCGCTCTCAAAATAGTGCTGGCCGAGTGTTGCCGTGCAAAACAAAAATCGTGTACGCGAAACGTCCTCGCTTGGGCCAGAACTAGGGCAAAATAACAATCGATATTTGATTCGCCATTCGTGGGAGTGATTGTCCCGATGCAACCGCATTTAATTTAAGTGTGTTCATACGGGGTTAGGTTCCGGGGCTTTAAAACAGTACTTGAGTCTCTTTAGGGGTACGGAAGGTGATGGCTGACGACGACCGGCCCCCCACTGGGAACGGCGCGCAACAAAATAAATTACGTCGGTTTATATTCCACAGTTCTATCTGCGGGAGAGAAGCGGAGCGATGGAATCAATACACGCATACAAAGCCTCGATCTGCACTGAGAGAGAGAGAGAGAGAGAGAGAGAGAGAGAGATCGACGAGATTTGCCAGGAATTGATTCACTTCCAGGTGGGGACGATCAAATATCAAAACCGGTTGTATTTTTTCTATTTTTAGAACGGTGGCCGACTTACTGACAGGTCGATGCCAAGGCCCCGCCCACTTCATCAGGAAGTTATTTAACTGACCTCTAACTGCTCTGCACAACCCATGTTGGTGTGTGTGACTGAGTGTGTGTGTGTGTGTGTGTGTGTGTGTGTGTGTGTGTGACTCTGTCTGTGTGTGTGTGTGTGTGCGCGTCCAACATTGACAGCCGGGCTGACCTACTGGCCACACAAGTGACCCATATTTCAAACCGAGCACAATCAATCAATCAATCAATCACATGACACCCAGCCCAGGGCCAGGGGCAGGAAGTGGACAAGCCTATATGGGAAATATGGGAAAACGATCATTCTCTTCCAATTCTCATCCAAACCAGTCAGTGAGTGACTGAAAGCTCAGGAGGTCAGAGCGGTTGTCTGGCAACCGGAAGTTTGCTGGTTCGATCCATTCCTAGCTAAGTGTGGAGGTGTCCCTGAGCAAGACACCACCTAACCCTACCTGCTCCTCCTAGCTAAGTGTGGAGGTGTCCCTGAGCAAGACACCACCTAACCCTACCTGCTCCTCCTAGCTAAGTGTGGAGGTGTCCCTGAGCAAGACACCACCTAACCCTACCTGCTCCTCCTAGCTAAGTGTGGAGGTGTCCCTGAGCAAGACACCACCTAACCCTACCTGCTCCTCCTAGCTAAGTGTGGAGGTGTCCCTGAGCAAGACACCACCTAACCCTACCTGCTCCTCCTAGCTAAGTGTGGAGGTGTCCCTGAGCCAAGACACCACCTAACCCTACCTGCTCCTCCTAGCTAAGTGTGGAGGTGTCCCTGAAAGGACACCACCTAACCCTACCTGCTCCTGACGTGTTGGTTGTTACCTTGCATGGTTGACCCCGCCGTCGGTGTATGAATGGGTGAATGTGAGGCGATACTGTGAAGCGCTTTGGATAAAAGATATAAATGCAAGCCAGCATGGGGCCAGCCAGTCAGCCGGTCAGCCAGTCAGCCAGCGAGCCTTTAATGGAGCCCCCCGGGGGTCCGCAGCATTAGGCAGGGGGGGGGTGGGGAACCCCTAGCTCTGGCCCGGCGCGTAAGTGCAACTGATCTATAGAGCAGAGCGAGGCCGTCGATGAGTCCGGATAGATTAGCAGTTTAGAAGCACGGCGTTAAAAAGTACGGGAATAAATACTGGACTGCGAGCACAGTGGGCGCTCGAATGACAGAGGGTGTGTGTGTGTGCGTGTGTGTGTGTGTGTGTGCGTGTGTGTGTGTGTGTGTGTGTGTGTGCGTGTGGTTGGTGGAAGACATTCAAAGTCTATTTGTCAGCAGCACAGGGCTTTTATAAATAAAGCTTCCTTATCGTGACTTGGCGAGGCGCTCGCTCCTCTCCACTGTTTATGTGCTCTGACTAAACCCAAACATGGAGGCAGAGGAGCGGAGCGTGTGTGCGGTGTGTGTGTGTGTGGTGTGTGTGTGTGGTGTGTGTGTGTGCCGGGGGGGCCCCTCCATAGATCTGTTGTGTCGTGTTGTGTTGTGTTGTGTATAGACCCCTTTTTTACAGGTCGTCGGTAGCAGGGTGAAGCCACTTCCAGTTCCTGTTCCTGTCGGTTTTATTGACGTCTGTCGCAACGGCATCCATTCATAGGCCTCTTTACTGATCGACTAGTCGTGTCTATACTGGTGCACCGCCGTACATAAATCCATCTCGATACATAATTAATGTCCGGAGTTACACCTTTTTTTTATCGCTCTCGCTGTGACAAAGGGTCCATCGATTGACCTGAACAGCTTCTGGAACACTTTATTGGAACACGTTATGATTTTATCCAAAGCGACTCACAAAGAGTACATTTGCTGAAGGAGAGACAGCAATACATCTCTGTGGTACATAAAGATAAGATTCCATTCTGAGTGTATTACTAAGAACATCTAAGAACATCTAAGGGCTGACTAACGTTTGGAGGTAGGTAGGTCGGCCGGTTCCTCTGACCGCCTCGTAGGCCGGTACCAGTGTCTTGAATCTAATGCGAGCCATTGCTCCCACAAGGCCTCGTTTTCTCCCGCCCCGGGGGGTTCGTACAACATCGTGTTTGTTTGTGCGTTTCGTCGCCAAAATGAACGACACGGCTAAGCGAGAGCCGACCAAACATTTCCGTCGCTAAACACGGCGCTCAACACAAACATTATGACACGCGGCCCACGTTACACAGGCACCTCCGCTCCCGCGCGCACGTGTGTGTATCGGTGTGTGTGGTCGGTGTGTCGGTGTGTCGGTGTGTGTGAGAGACCGTCGGCCAAGGAACCATGACCATACATGGTGTGCTGGTGGGCTTTAGTTTACAAGAGCGGTCTCTCCGTCCGTCTCCCACTCGCTTGCGATGTTCCAAACAAATTGCCAAAAACACCTTCGACAAAAGCACTCAGGCGGGAGAATAACAAATAATAAAAGCCCAAATGTAAACGCGATATCACGTTCATAATGCATAACGCCAAAGATGGACACACACAGAGGCGGGGGTATGTTCATCATTCATAATGCGCTCGTATTAATAAAATATTACGCCCTCCGAAACTGTGACACCAGAATGTCTGCAGCGAGGAAGTAACATCCCAATTTGCTTTAGCGACGAGTTTCTGCCCGTTGCATCTGCCATCTGCATCTGGATCTTGTAATCTGCCAATCTGCGCATGTTTGTGTATTCGTGTGCACGTGTGTTGCCACAGGGGGTGTGTGTGTGTGCTGTGGCATGTGTGTGCGTGTGGCAGAAAAAACTCCAAGTAATGTGAAAAAATTCAGAGCTTCACCTGGGGGCAAGGGAGAGAAGAGAGAGACGAAGAGCGAGAGAGAGGGGAGAAGGAATGTGGAGTTTTGTGTGTGACTGTGTTGTCAGTTTGGCTGTGTGTGTGTGTGTGTGTGTGTGTGTGTGTGTGTACTGTGTGTGTGTCCTGTGTGGTGTGTGTTGGTGTGGTGTGGTACTGTGTGTGTGTGTGTGTGGTGTGTGTGTTGGTGTGTGTGTCGCATGTGGGTCTGTATGTGTGTGTGTATCTGTGTGTGTGGTGTGTGTGTGTGTGTGTGTGTGTCTGTGTGTATGTGGAGTATGTATGTGTGTGTGTGTGTGTGTGTGCATGTGGAGTCTTTATGTGTGTGTGTGTATCTGTGTGTGTGTGTGTGTGTGTGTGTGTGTGTGTGTGTGGTGTGGTTTATCATCTGTGTGTTGTGTGTGTGTGGTGTGTGTGGGGGGGGGGGGGAGGCAGCTCTGACTCACTATGGTGTACGACACCCCGAGCCCACGTGCACACACACACACACACACACACACACACACACACACACACACACACACACACACACACTCGCCCCCTACCTCCCTCCCACACCCCTCCCAGCCTCCCAGACACATCTGCTGTTGTCTCACCGGCGCCAGGTAACCACGGCTACCATCGCCACGCGCTCAACAACACGCCAGGCTCACGTGCACTATCCCCTCGCCGGAGAGCGTGCACGGACGTAAGGGGGGTCTCAAATTGAATCGTCTCTCAGGGCAGCCCCCCCGGGGCCCGAGCTTATAAGGCATCGCATCCGCACACTTAATCCGCTTTCTCTCTCTCTCTCTTCTCTCTCTCTCTCTCTCTCTCTCTCTCGCCCGTGCACCAGTTCGCGGCGTGCTAATATATGCTAACGACGAACATGATTTGTTTAGAAGGTTACACGGGTCAGAGCCTGCAGGTTATTAATACGCTCGCTCCGGCTCGGAGTCGCTCGATGTAGCCGCACCACCCTCTGTTGTGTTGTTGTTGTTGTTGTGTTGTGTAAGTATTGATTGTTCCGTTATTGAGGGCAGCGCTCTGCAAACAAACACACAAACAAACAGAAGAACAGCAAGTAAACTTGTCCCTCTTTAGCCATTTTCTACGGTGGTTGTTTTTTTCTTTTTACTAATCTAAGATGTTCTTTCAGCCAAGCACCCGTTGAAAGTGTTCGGGCTCTTATTGGAGAATATGACCTTTGTTACGATTCAGAGTTACTCAATTGTATTAAGGGCGTATTCATTCACTTTTCTGAAAGGCTGGAATTATTTGAAAAATCATTCAAAAGCATATTAAAAGACAACGGACATTTTCTCCTTCGTGTTCCCAGTACCCCCCTGGAATCCTCAAAAGTACCCCGAGCTGCACTCTGATTCAGTCGTCACTTTTATCCAGAAACGACTAAATTGAACTCCAAAAATGGTCGTCGTGAGATGAATGCCGATGGATGTGCCAGGGGAAGGATGGAGGGGGACGGATCCATAATGGCTGTGGTCCAGGCCAGCGACTTAACTTGATTCAATTGAAGTTCTGCTTCCAAACAGGCGTTTGAGTGGTCCAAACAGGTTACATCTCTTCTCATCATATTTTTTTCTCTCTCTCTAATGCATAATGAACTGAAGAACCCAGTCCGAAACCGCTCAACTTGTCCACATCCATTTGATATAGATTGGACCGATCGCAAGAATAAAATAATGGAATAAAAGTGGAAAACCTATCAACTAAAATTCTCAGAGTTTCTTTTATAACGTTGAGTTTACCGTTAAGATTATCCGAGCAATGCTGTGAACTCAACCACAACAGAGATAACTGAACATTTAGAAAGACTTTAAAAGAAATACTGTACTTGCATTGACATTATAAAGCAACGGAGATGTTGACGCAGTCAGAAAAGCCTCAAAAACGAATTAATTCAACTTATTTTCTTGCATTAGACCAAGTTAGTCACAAACCACCAACATTAACATTTACATTTAAGGCATTTGGCAGACGGTCTGATCCAAAGCGACTCACAAAGAGTACATGTGTTGAAGGAGAGACAGGCAATATATCACTGTGGTACATAAAGATAAGAATTAGAGCAGCTTTCAAGGCATTCATAGTTGCGAAGGTAATAGAACGAGTTTCATAATCGCTAGGTTGTCTGCATAATAGCTGAGATAAGAGCAGACGTGTCATTCTGAGTGCATTACTTCTAAGAACACACAATATGCTAAATAATGTTCAGTACTATTAATAATGCCAAGACGTACAAACATCTTAACACCATGTTGGCCCAACGCAAATAAGTCACCGACCAAACTCCTCTGTTTGCTGTTTCCAACCCAGACGCACAGGAAGTGATGCGGAGGGGAAAGCCACGCGCTGTCATTATTACACTTTAATACGTTTCTCAGAATACGGTCACAGTCGGATGAGAAAGTTAGAGGAATTAACAAGGACCCGGGGGGATTCCCTTTGCGGTCTGGTCTCACGTCGTTCGTTTGTTTGTTGCTTGCCTGTTGTTGTTTTGCCGGTCGATTAGACTTTAACGGCGCTCCGGCGACGAGTGTGTAAATGTACAAGATGCGGGTCGTTATTAAGATTCAGGATTCGAGACGCGAGATGTTTAATCGTCGCGTAAAAAACACTGTACTGGACGTGCGGCGGAATGAAACAGCGGCGATGCCCAGAGGAATGTCCAATAGAACAATACAAATACCCACCCACCCACCCGCCCCCACCCACCCCCACCTCCAGCTCTTGAACTCGGTCCACAGCTCCGTGTAGGCCCCTCCCCCTTTATGTATAGGCCCATCCCCTTATGTAGTAGACGCCTTTACTGCCGGGAATATGTATCGGAGCGAAATTAGTGTTTTGAACAAACCACGTATACGAACGTCTCCTTACGTAGCCTGCGTGTTGTTTGGTGGCTGGTGCGGAGGTTGTGGCCGGCGTTGTTTAGAGGTGGTATCGATTTAAAAGCAGCATCATGGAGGAGAGGAGGGGATATGAGTGAGAGAGGACGGAGGAGGAGTGGAGATACGTCCTCCATTGTGCCAGCTTGACGGTGGCACACACCACTAGAACATAGAGAGGGGAGGTGTGTGTGTGTGTCAAATCCTGTGTGTACACACACAGAGACTATGACAGACATTAGATCAGATCAGAAGTACAGACAGATTCAAGACAGACTATGACAGACAGATAAGCAGTACATGCAGCGAGGTGAATTCGTGTAGTCTACGGGGAATTAATGGAGAAAGGCGGAGGGTTGAACATGAGTCCGCGGTGTCCCGTAGGCGCGTCTCGTCGCCGTCGCGAGTTGTTCTCCGTTGAAGCGTGAAGCGTTTGCGTGATTAACTGTCACTGTACAGCTGGAGATAAATACGCTCCGCCAATTTGCTTTTTAGGTCTGGTTGAATTCTTTCTGTCGTGTCGTTATGTATTATACTGTATAGTATAATATTATATTATATACTTGTATAGTATATATATATATACCATATCTATACTGAATGTATAACGTCGCTCATTTCGCATTATGTGAAGTGTCCAATTATACATTTTCCCTGCTACGCATGTGATGTCTATATAAACCGATCCTGAAGTCCACAGATTAAAACCAAGTGAATCGTTTTGAAGATTATCGTGAGTCTCTATTTTTGCTCAGAAGCCCGATTAAACACACGCACGACACAGTCACTGCGTTGTTGCATTGTGTCGTGTGTGTGTGTGTGCCCGTGCGTCCCGATGTAACTGAAATATACATGAACCGTGTTCTTATTGCCATGGTGAATTGGCTGAATGGCTTTGCTGCCAAATACTTGAAAAATAATGGAGTGAGCTTGTGCATGCGTGGATCAAAAGCCGTTGCGCGATTCATTAGCGAGCGGCTGATAACTTACAAGTGGCGTGGCGCGCCCCTCATTAAGAAACGCTGAATACAATGTGTTGCAGTCAACCAGCTTGCGCGTCTGACGGCAAAACACCGCCGATCACAAGCCCTGGCTGATGTTTACACGCCCTTTATTAGCTTCGCAAGCCCAATCAGAACGGGCCGCGGCCCCGGCCACAGCCAATCACGTTGTGTGATCTGATTATCCACCTTTTTTCGGGGTTTTTTTTTTTAATTGATGCAATCCGCTCCCTGGTCATCACAACCTGTGTCCGTGGCTTCACACCCAGCCAGCTCGTGAACGGGGAAGGCCCACCACCTCTCAAGTGTGGTGGCGAGGAGGAGTTGTGATGGTGGTGGAAGTGGCGTGATGGTGGGGTGGAGGTGAGGCGTTGTTGCTGGTGGTGGTATTTGACTGCCAGCTCTCCTCAACTCATGACTCATTTCCAAGCTATCTGAGATGCAGGTCTTAGAGAAACGTATTCATTGCGAGTCCACCAGACACACACCCACACACACACAGTAGCACACTCAAACACACAACACACACAATCACACACGACACACGACACAGACACACACACACACCAGAACACAACACCATACGCTATCTGCCTCTGCAACCCACGTGCTGACTTCTCTCTGTGTGTTCTTGGTGGGGAACAATTGACTTGCCCAAGCCAGCAAACAGGTAAGTGTGGGGGCCTAAAGCAGCACAATCTTAAAAAAGAACCACTGGCATGTAATAACAGAAAATAATAATAATAGATCTTCCTTGCTGTTTTCCCAGGCTTGGAGGGGGGTGTGGGGGGGAAGGGGGCGTTGTGCATCGTTTTCCGTTTCTCTAATTTTTTTTGTGGAATATCTCTCCATTCCCTCCCTCCCTCCCCCCACACACCCTCACCCACCTTCAACACTCCAGTCAGGAGAAGAGCCCAATCTCTTCTCTCTCTCTCTCTCTCCTCTCTCTCTCTCTCCCTCTCGTGCTCTTTATCTCTCTCTCTCTCCCCTCTCCTCTCTCGCTCTCTGTCTCTCCTCTCTCTCCTCTCTCTCTCGTCTCCCTCTCGTGCTCTTTATCTCCTCTCTCTCTCTCTCTCGCCCTCTCTCTCTCGGCTCTCGTGTCTCCTCCTCGTCACTCTCTCACACTCTTCTCCCTCGCATCTCTCTCTCCGCTCTCTTTTTCTCCGTCTCTCTCTCGCTCTCTCCTCTCCTCTCTCGTTGTGCTCTTTCTCTCTTCTTCTCTTCTCGCTCGCACTCTCTCTCTCCCTCTCTCCCGCGCTCTCTTCCCTCCCATCTCTCTCCTCTCGTCGCTCGTCTCTTCACAGCTCTCTCTCTCTCTCTCGTGCGTGCTCTCCCCTCTCTCTCTCTCTCTTTCTCTCAGCGCTCCTCCCCCTCTCTCTTCTCTCTCTCTCTCTCTCTCTCTCTCTCGCACGCCGTCAAAATAAACTCGTTCCAAAAGAAGGATGACAAAGAATCGCCATTCCTCCGAGGAAATGAAATCATCCGTTGTTGTTGTTGTTGGTCACGCAGGGCCTCTACGCGTGGAGGACAGAGTGTGAACGAGGTAGTCACACATGAGATACAAGATCAATGCTGTTTGTCACGTGTTTCTTGAGTCATATGAAGATGGAGGGGTGTTGGGATGAACATGCATCCCTAGGAGAGGAGAGAGGAAACGTTTTACAAGGGAAGGAATCGAGAGAGATGAGAAGAGAGCGTGGAGACTGGTGTTACTTGGTGGCTATTTAAGGTGCCAGCGTATAACTTTTTGAAACGTTGACAACATTCAGACACAGAGGTTAAAATCTGTCGACACCATGTGAACCACCTGAACGCCGCTATGCTTATTAGGCCGCAAGCCTCGTCAGAAGCAGGAACCAAACAGTCTCGGAACTCTTTTTTTGGTTAACAGGGAAACTAGAACAAACATAACATTTGAGTTACCTTTCATCCCACACCTTCCCAGAAGCTCTGTGGGTGCCTAAAAAAAAAAAGTAGAATCAATTGAGGCTTTAAGCTCAGGGAGTCTTGAGTGAGGAAGCAAACAGCCCGAGTCTCTGTAAGCAACCGGTCAATTGTAATGCAGAGGCACTGCGGCGGCGTGGTCAGCCAACCCTAACTCTCTCTCTCTCTCTCTCTCCCTCTCTCTCTCTCATTCGATCATCCTCCCTTCTTCCTCTCATGCTTGTGTGTTCCTCTCCTTCCTCCTATTTATTTCCCTATTAGTCATCCAATCTCCTTCTATGGGTGGTCTGCCATTAACTCCGGCTGTGAATCAACTGCATCATATTAAAGTTAGCCCACCCTCCTCTGCCTCCTCTCCTCTCTTCCCCCTTCCTCGTTCTTGTTGGGTCTCATTTCCTTCCTCCTCTTCTTCTTTCCCATTTTCCTATTTGGACTCCATCACGCTAAATTTAATGATTTAGGCAGTAAAATCTAATAAAAACAAAAAAGACATTATTTCTCAAAAATGCCTCCAAGTGTTGAAATGTAATGATTGTTTAGTGTCGCCACAGAATTATGTGTGCTCAGCTTAACAAACACTCCGGCCGACCAATTATTGGAGGATTTATTGGAGGATAGGCTAACAGCTACGGCTAATGATTCTGTGCATATACGGCTTGCCCCTGGTTTCGTTGGTTTTCCTCTCAGCCGTTGCCCCATGGATCTTCGTTCTTGAAACACCGCAGGCCATCAATGTCACAAAGTCAATAGGTTGAGGATAAATGGATCCTTTTGTTCTTATGATTATCTGCACCGTTTATCACAGAGCGAATCGTATATATATATATATACTGTATATAGCTTCCAAGTGTTTGGAAGCTGGCTCATGAGACTCCCTTGGAGATATAGCGCCATATTAATCAACACGTGTTTTAATGAGCCATTGATCTCCCCTGTGAATGGACTTAATATTGAGAATGTCACAGAATATAAATATATTGGCATTTGGCTTGTATGGATTGAAATGTATGTTTAAATATTATAACATTGGCATCCTTATCAATAGGTTACAACAAACGATTGGAAGATGGGGGAAGTAATTAATGTATGAGCTGCTGCACTTTAGATACTGTTCACCACTTGATTATTGGTGATCAATTAGAGTACGTTGCTCATCACTGTATCCTTTATGATCAGGTCGATTGGTTTTCTATGGCTGAGAGACTGAGCTGGACCTGCGGTGTTTGTTTATGTATGAAGTACTTGCTGTTAAGCGTCCATCTTATGTTACATCCATGATGCATGGGAACATATCATATTTAACATGAACCATCATATATAGCACGCTCCGATGGCTGATGGTTCAGATACCTCAGGTGCCAGGAATGATCTTGGACAGACAGATCCTGTCAATATCTGCCTGTAATTATATTTAACAGCTTTCTCACTTTCGTTTATTTTTTGACACATTTATTTATTTCATTTTCTATGGTGTAATTTTCCACATCATTATAAATGCCGCCCCCCGCCCCCCCCCCCCCCCTCCTTAATGATTTCCTCTGAGAATTTTAAATAAAGGTTAAAGGAATGAATTCACTCTTGCGTGTAACTTTTTGATTCATTCCCTTCAGTTATGAGCAGTTCAAATGGTCATTGCTTCTTTCATCTCGCCATTAAAGTGAGTTAAAATGGCCGTTCGCTCACACATCGGCCCGTCCATTTGTCAGTGTGGTTTCACTTCCAAGCACATCGCTTCCCCTTCAGCCGCCCAAGTGATTGACTGTGGACGCAGAATCATTTCTGCTAAGTGGGGGATTCTCTACTCTCCCTCTCTCTCCCCTCCCTCTTCTCTCGGTCTCTCATACCCTCCCTCTCCCTCTCACTTAGAACCACACTCTCTCTCAACCTCCCTTGCTTCCCTCTCTCTCTTTCTCTCTCTCTCTCTCTCTCTCTCTCTCTTATATCTCTATCTAGTCATTTCATTTCATGTTGGGAAAGCAAGGCCCCCCAAAAGGAACCCCAATAATTATTTTGGGTTTGGGGGGGATTTAAATACACAAAATAATTGAAAGGACAAAGGAAAAACAGGTGACATTAATCCAAAAAATCATAACACGAGAGAGAGAGAGGGAGAGAGAGAGCGAGAGGGAGAGTGAGAGAGAGAAGAGAGAGAAGAGAGAGAGAGAGACGAAGAGAGCGAGAGAGAGAGAGAGAGGAGAAACTAACGCAGATGAAATTTGAGAAGTGTTAGAGCGCTTTGAGGTAAAGAACCCCATTTGCATGGCATTACTGTGGAGTGAAAATGAATCAAATTTGAAAGTGATTGTGAACGTGGAATGTGATTTTAGCAACAACCTTCCTTAAACGACTGAATCGTGAGAAATGTTTGTTCCCATCATCATCCCTCCCAACAAGAATTCATGTGCAAGTTTACAGTCATTTCATGAGTAATTTGTATCCCCGACCTCCCCGGCCAGCCGCTGCCAGAATAGCGCGCTGCCAGAGGAGAGAGAATCAGGCGTCTGAGGCAACCAAGATGGATGCCCGCTGAGGCGTTCCGAATTTCAACAGCCTTACAAATGGTCGCTATATTTGTTTCCTCTAAATCGCAGAACAAACACAACCGCATGCTTTTGTTGATACAGAGAGAGACGTTGGTTTGGCTTGCCAACATATTTCGTCTTATTTCCTGCCATGTGTTTGCCATGAAAATGGTCACAATGACAGTTTCGTTGCCTTGACTGCTCGTTTGTTAGATCGATTAAACGCGCCCAGCGGAGTTTGGTCGCGGCCTAGATAAGGCCCCGTGGAAAACAACATGGACGCAACCTGCAATTGGTGTGTGTGTGTGAAGCAAGCGGTGTGTTGTGTGTTGTGTGTGAGGAGCATATGTGGTGTGTGTGGCGTGTGTGTGTGTGTGTGGGTGTGTGTGTGGTGTGTGTGTGTGGTGAGAGCATATGTGTGTTGTGTATCTTGAGGTGTTGTGTGTGGTGTTGTGGTGTGTGTGTGCTGTGTGTTGTGTGTGTTCTACAGCGTGTGTGTGTTGTTGAAGCGTGTGTTGTGTGTGTGTGTGTGTGTTAGGAGCGTGTGTGTGTTGCTATCAGTCACACTCTGGGCCTCTCTGATACCATTCGCTCGCAAGTGTAAAAAAAAAAACCCCTGTCTAACTTGGTGTTCCACACCAGGTTAGCACAATGCAACGAGGTAAGCACGAGCCGGAGAACGCGAACAAGTCGCGGGCGGATTCCCTGACAGGCGCCTGGCGTGTTAGCTCGGCGGTTACCAGTGGCCCTGCGTGTGTTAATTAAGAAGCCACCACCCAGGAGGCGGCCCCCTCTGGCCCCGACCGCCGCGCACTGAAAGACCGAGGTTTCGAGCGAGGCCTGTCAAGCTGACCGATGTCAACAACAACAACATGAAGCGGCCGGCCAAGTAAGCTCAAGGAGGTATAAAGAGCGGTTTGTCTGGCAACAGGAAGGTTGCTGGTTCGATCCCCGGGCTCCTCCCCCTCCTAGCTAAGTGTGGAGGTGTCCCTGAGCAAGACACCACCTAACCCTACCCTGCTCCTCCAGCTAATGTGGAGTGTCCCGACAAGACACCACCCTAACCCTACCTGCTCTCATAGCTAAGGTGAGGTGTCCCGACAAGACACCACCTAACCCTACATGCTCAGAC